>JAHBCN010023017.1:0-12866 GCA_019359885.1 Listronotus oregonensis | reverse complement strand
ATAGGGTGTTTTCATCTTCCAGCACACACCGAGAGAAAACATCCTTAATCCCGGAATTATGAAAACTCTCATCGCAGTATGAGCACTTAATATTTTTATTATTAACAACAAAATTATCCTCACACACGTTACATATACCCGGACCTGCCATTTCTTTACGGTCGCGGCAACACTGCTGCACTCGCAGCCGTCGTTATTCACGGATCGCTTCTAATCCTATCGATTTTCGATAGTTTTTTGCCACTACCAAAAAAACGCTTGACTCGTAAAATCACATAGAAATCACGATTCAAACAGCCCTTTCTGCATTTAACGATGATTTTTTGATGAATTTTTTCCCTTATTTATTAATTACTACACTTTATACTCTTTAATTTGCATAATTTAACTTAATTTTCGCGAAAATTTCAGGAACCACGACACAAACAGTACTACCGTCGCCTGTGCGCCGTTGCCAACTTTGAATCTGGTGCGCCGTTGCCAACTTTGAATCTGGCTAAGAAGCGCAGGGCAGTCAATGTTGCCATTAATTAGCTTATGTATAAAAGCAATGTCGCTGAATCCTCTTCTAACCTCTAACAGAGGCAGATTAAGATCAGCGGTCACTTCATCGACTCTGTCCAGCGCATTAAGTTTAAAGGCACAAAACCTCACAAATTTCTTCTGAACACTCTCTATATGGGTCTTGTGGATGTTATAAAAAGGTGACCATACAGTAGAGGCATATTCAACATGGGATCTAACAAGAGAACAGTACAGTAGTCGCAAAGAATTCACGGACAAATCTGCACATGTCCTCAAGACAAAACCCAACATTTGCAACGCCTTCCCTGTGATGTAGTTGTAGTGCTCCCTGAATGAAATTTGTGAGTCGAACAGAATCCCCAAATCCCTGACATGTTCAACCACATTCAATTGATGATTTCCCACTGCATATCGCATTTGTACTTTTCTGTTATTTTTAAAGAAGCTAATAGAGCAACATTAAGCGATAGATCATTAATTATTGACCATTGATAAAAGGATGTTAAGTTTTGCTGCAAAACGTTGGAGCACTCTCACTCTCAACTACTTGAAAGAGTTTCATGTCATCAGCATAGAGCAAGAAGTGGCAGTCATTCAGATAGCTGTCCAGGTCACTGAGGAATAAATTAAACAGTATTGGGGCACAGTGACCCCCTTGAGGAATACCAGATGTTACATTTATCCACGCGGATTCGAAATTGCCAATCTTCACCTTCTATCTTCGTCCCACTAGCATGCTTCCAAACCATGGGTACAGCTCGGTCGCCGAATCCCAGCGCCCGCAGCAGCAATAAGTAGCCCATGATTCACCCTGTCAAATGCCTGGGAGAAGTCAGTATAGATTGAATCTACCTGAGAACCTTGTTCCAATGCATTCAGCAGGATGGTTTCATACGTCACCAGATTAGTAACTGTAGACCTGCCACTAACAAATCCATGCTGACTCTCGCCAGCCTTACTTCCACACTTCCAACTAAGCTGATCATAAACAATACTATCAAAGAGTTTTGGGATTGCTGATTGTCTAGAGATGCTTCTGTAATTTTCGATGGACTCTCTTTCCCCAGATTTAAAAATCGGAATAATATAACTTTCCTTCCAGACTTCTGGAAGCTCACCCTCGGCCAGTGATCTATTAAATAGCAGCATTAAGGGTTTGGAAATGCAGTATTTAAGTTTACATAGTAGGTATTCAGGAATTTTATCAGGCCCTGAAGATAATTTCATAGGTAAATGTGAAATTTTTTCAAATACACTAGCTAAATCCATATCACATATTTCAAAGTCGATATTATGGTTAAAACTATATACAGGTACCTCAACAACTTTATCACTAAATACAGTGGAGAAATACTCCGAAAATAGATCAGCTATCCTCTGATCATTATCAGCCATTCTGTTATCATAAAACATGCAGTCAGGTAACTCAAATGATTTTCTTGATTGTTCACAAAAGTCCAAAAGCTTCTGGATTCTCAGAAAGACCATCCTCAACTCTTCTCAATACTCCATATAGTCCCTTTGAGCCAATAATTTACACCTAGATCTGAGTAATGAGAACCGACCATAGTCTCTCTGAGAGCCGCTAAGCAAATACCTTTGTGAGTATTTTTTTTTATCAATAATCAAGCTTCTGAGCTCGGCAGTAAAGTAATTAGGAAAATTTGAGTTACTAAACGTTTTAACAGGTACATAAGCGGAAATAGCAGTGTTTAAGATATCATAAAATAAGGAAGTACATTCATTCACATCTCTGCAATAAACAACTCATCCCACTCAATAGCCCCAAGATAATGCTGAAAAGAAATAAAGTCAGCATTCTTAAAGTCATAGTAAGTGGCATGACACTTCAGAGCATTAATATGGTCAACATTAACCTCAAACGCATATGCGATATGATGTAAACTATTAGAGAATAGACAGTCACTGGCCGCAAAACAGACAGATTCTTAAAATGACTAAAAACTAAATCTAAAAATACATTACGGTTATTGGTACAGTAACAAGCTGATTCAAGTTTAAAAACGTAAAATGTTCAGCAACAGTTCTGGCACAGCTACCAGGTGGACAGTCAACGTTCAGTCCACTATCTGAATTAGTCCATACAGCTTGTGGTAGGTTGTAGTAGCCACACAGAATAAGTTTAGCAGATAGATAGTTATGGCAAACTTTCGACAGCATCACAGTGATGTTGATAATGTTCAAGGTCAGAGCCTGGGGGTATATATAAACCACCAAGGACTAAATGGGATGATCCATGTTTAACAAATACAAATAAGTGTTCTACTGAAGTAAATTCAGTCTTTATTAAGAGAGAATACAATTTCCTCCTGACAAAAATCATAACTCCCCCACCCCCAGATTTCTGACTTGTTAAATGTGATCTATCCTACGATATAGCCTATATCCCTTTACAGTCATTTCAGCATCATGAATTTTACTATTTAGCCAGGTCTCAACCAATATTATTACATCATAGTCAGTAAGAGAAACAGCTTGCTTTAGTTCCTTAATCTTGGTCTTCATTCCTCCTACATTCTGGTAATAGATCTTTATTGGGGCCGATTTCCGTTTTTTTCACGACCGTTACTTGTCTGATTTGAATCCAGATTACCATTAAATAAAGAGATTTTACCTATATAAGGAGTACCATTATTATATTTAATAGATATATTCTCTTCTCCATCTTTCTTTCTACGATCTAATTCCTCATACAGTGACTTAAAATGGGCTCTTTACATCACTGTAAGATCAGGCCTAATTTTGATATTGCTAGACCCAAGCTTCCGCTTTTGCTTAAGACAATTTACTGCCGTGGTGGTATCGGGAAATATAATTTTAATTGGTCTAGATTTTGAAACTCGTCTACCGACTCGCAGTACTTTAAAATAGTCAGAAGACCGCACTTCTAGTTTTTCCAGCAGGTTGAGAATATAGGCTTTGTCGAAATTTAGTCGTTCACTAGTGTTATTGGACGGACTTTCAGGTGCATTAAAAACCATAACATTTTTTGACCGGGTATTCCGTGCCTGTATTTCTGTAAACAGGTCGCATTGACCACTAGAAGTGACCTGACCGCCGTCTCCAGACCACCCCACACACCGCTACCCCGTTCCTTGCCTTAAGGTCCGAGATATCGTTTTGCAGCTTGTTAACTTTTGCTTCAAGTTGATCAATTCTCTGGTTTTTTTCACTTATATTTTCATTAATTTCTTTAAGAGTAGCTTCAAGTCCACATTTCTGTTCCAATAACAGTTCAATTAAGCTAGAGACAACAGTCAAAACATCTTTATTTGTGGTATATTGCTTTTTTTAGCAAATTTGAAATCTGGCCTCTTATCATACCTTCACTCACATTGATATCCAGTGTTGCAAAGGAGTCGATAACATCTGATTTATCATGGGCGTATTTGGGGAAACACGACGAATTTCCCGTTCGGTCAGAAGCAGAACCACCACTATTTCCGAAAGACAATCGCTTGTTATCATTCCTTTGGCAGAATTTGCACTCCCAGTTATGTGATTTGATTCGTTTATGCAAAGCAAGAACTTTATCGTACTCCAGTTTTGATAGACCCGAACATCCCTTATGAGTCTACGAACAGCACGTGCAACGCTCTATACACGCCTGATTACCCTTAATTTCCCGATCACAATAGCCGCACACACTTACATCCGTCATTTCTAATCCTGTGTTTATTTACTGAGTTCAATAAATGAAACGTAGTATAGAATAGCAAATTTGTGATAATACTAATGCATTCGGTACATGAAACGAACTATATATATTTTTTTTACTTTGATATAAATTCCAAAGGTTTTTTTAATATAAAATACAGTTAAATATGATGGAAACCGAAGAATAGTTTTTCCGGAAACGAAATACTAGAGTCACTAATAGCGGCACCAAAAACCACCACACTATACAACTATATAACTATTTAAAAACACGACAAGAAAATCCAACTACAAACTATTAAACCATTAAAAATTAGCTCTACAAGATACACGCTACCAAAGACAATTGTAGTTATCACTATAGACGCCCAGTCACTTTGTATAAATACTTTTTGCCGACAATTGAATTTTATTAGAATATTTAATTTTTACCTCCTGAGGTACCTCTCAGCGTTGCCGTTTTGACTCCTTACTATGTCATAGGTCATAGTCTATTTAAAGCGTTGGCTTCCTTCGCACATACAACAAACTTCGCAAAAACAACAAACTGCTTTTTGCACAGATATTGGTCGAGGAAACGAAGTAATGCACGATGAATTTTTTGTGCGGTTTTTGGTATTCGATTCATATGAACCTTTTAAAACTTTGTAAACAAATTTTATTAACGGGAAATGAAAAACTGCCGTTGTGCATTAGAAAAATAAATTTTTGAAATGCATTTGATAGTTTGAAATTTAAAAAAATATATATTGTAAACTTAAAAATGCATTTTTTAATACACAAATCCAGTTTTTTATTTCCCATTAATTAAATTTGTTTATTAAGTTTGTAGCCGTTCATACGAGTCAAATGCAAAACCGCTTACAAATCTCCTCTGCAAAAAAATCCCTCGTAAGGCCTATTTGAGAGGCTGGTACGCTGGCCAGTACGCCACCACGCCACCGCTGTTAGTGAATATATAAATTATTATTGTTAATATAAAATAACATTAGAGTTTTTGTTGAATTTAACTTTTTTATGTAAACAACAAGGTAATAAATGTGCATTTGAGCATCATTTAATATGAAATGTAAATACAGAATGTTTCAAAAGTCCTGAATGGAACTAAAATTTTCCATAAGTTGGCTAGTGAGCCCAAGGGGTTAAGGAAAAGCTGCTAAAAATATTTAAAAATTATTAACAATAATATAAATCAAATTAGAGGTCCTATATTTTTTTCAAAAAAAACGACTTTTGAGCAATCTTATACAGTTATAAAAAAAAAAAATTATCGTCACATCAGCTCTTTTATATTTATTGTACTTTTATTATAAAACTTTATTTACGTAGTATAAGGGTTGCTGGGTCTTAATTGTATAGTTTTTAGATATTACGCAATTACCTATTTATTAAGAACAATATAAAAGACAATTATATATTCTAAAATTTTAATCACGACCCCACCTTTTGGGATGTAAAATCAACATGAATATTTTTGTTTTAATTTAACAAATGTTTTTATTTTTTAAATTTAATAAATTTAAATAAAGTAATAAAAAAATCAAAAATGTTAATTTTTCGATTAAAAAGTTTTTTAGAAACTTTTTTTGTTAAATCTTAAAATTCATATTAAAAAAAATAAAATATTTGTCTTTGTACGTGGAATATGAAACAAATTACTAAAAATTGCGAAACCTAAATGAAATGCATTTTTATTTTCAAAATAAATAAAAAAAATCCTATAAAATTAAAAAAAAAAAATTCTAAATCTCGAGAAAGGGAGCAGTTACGATTTCAATTCAAACTGGATTTTGCAGTACAAATATGGAGTATTCGAATCCCGCGCCCCGTTACCTTTAACATTTTTAATAATCTTACCCATGCTTCAGAGGTACCGTGCATAGTTAAATATACCGATTATTTAAGCAGGAATACAAAATACACTCATCAAAATTGTCTAGGGAACAAGAATCAAATTTTCTTATAACTTTTTGTGTAGATTATATACTTTGAATATTTCTCTGACTTGTCTGAAGCCTTTCTTGTTGAAGACTACCAACAAAAAATAGAATTTATAAGAAAATTCAGCATAAAAAAAACGATAAATGAAAATAAATCACTTTAAAAAGTATCACAAATTCCATTCTTGTTCCCTAGATAATTTTGATGTGTATATAATTGAATAAGAATAAAATTACTATCCAATTAAAATTAACGCGCGACCTTAATTGTATCCCATATTTCCCAGTGTAAGTGACTTCCCCAGAACTTAATTTTTTTAAATTTATTTCAGTCCTAAAATTAAATATAGAACCTTGTTTGTAATCATAAGGAGTAACCGCAACAACTGCCTGTTTTTTTTTTCACAATTTAAAGAGAGGTGAAAAAGAAACATGCAAACATGAATTTTATACTAAATTACTCGTCGCAAAAAATTAAGATGAGCATTGCTTTTCGGTTTTTGCAAATTTTAAAAAATCACCCCCTTTTGGGGGTTGGAAAATCGACAAAAATGAAGAATTGCGAAAATTGTAGTGGTATTAAAAGTTTCTTCTCACTGCGATTTTTGTTTCAAATGAACCTTGGAAAAATGAAGTAATACTTTTTCATCTCCAAGAAGGTTAAAAAACCCAACCCCATGGACTATGTGAGGGTGCAATCATCCCCTAAAATATATAAAATCGTATACAACTTCAAAAATTGCAAAACATCGAATTTTTTAGAACATGTCTAATAAGAAATAAATGTTTATGATGATCAACTACCCTATTCCAAGGGTGGAACTACTCTTATCAATAGGAAAAATTAAATAAAATACTAGCTTTTTCAAGAAAAGTCTTAGTTGGTATTTTTTTATCCAAGTATATAAACCAGGTGTAACTAAATTTTTCTAGTTTACTTTTAACCAAAACCACTCCTGCAAGGGGGTATATGCATCCCCTAAAATGTAGAAAATCATATGCAACTTAAAATTGCAAAAAAAATATATTTAGATGTTTTAGGATATCTTAAATATGACGGACAGTTTAGAGTAAGTTTTGATAATAAACCACTTCTTAAATTAAGAGTAAAGAAACCCGCATTATCAGAAAAATTGAATAAAATGTTAGCTTATCCTAAAGCGTTTTGGGCTCATATTTTTAATCCCAGGTGTATAAAGTAGACCTTCTTGGGTTTTTCGAGTTCATTTCTAATCAAAGCTACCTTGCAAGGGGGTAAATTCATCTCCTTAAATGTATAAAATCATATAAAACTTTTAAAATATTAAAAAGTATATTTGGATGTTTTAGAATATCTCAAATATAACATGAATTTTCTTAATTTTAGGGGATTAATTTACCCCCTTGCAGGGGTGGTTTTGGTTAAAAGTGATCTCAAAAATCTAGGTACACCGGCTTTTAACTTGGATCAAAAATACAAAGCTAAGACTTTTTGGTAAAAGCTAGGATTTCATTCATTTTTCTCACTAATAAGGGTAATTTTACCCTTAGAAAAGGGTGGTTGACTATCATATACATTTATTTTTTATTAGGCATGTCCAAACAATCTGATTTTTTTGAAATTTTTAAAGTTGTACATAATTTTATATATTTTAGGGGATGATTGTACCCCCAATTGCAGAAGAAACAAAAATTGCAGTGAGAATAACTTTTAATTTTACTACTATTTTTGAAATTTTTTAGATTTGGCATCTTTCCGACCCCTTAATAGAAGTGATTTTTTTAAATTTGCAAAAAACGAAATGCAATGCTCTTCCTAAATAAATAAATGTGAAAAAACAGGCAGTTTTTAAGCGATTTTTGCGGTCACTCTTTTAAATATCAAATATTTGAATTAATAACTATCAAAAGGTTACTCTAAACAAAAATTAAATTTTAGGTGTCGATCATATAATTATAAGGTATTTATTAATCTAAATAATTTTAATATACATAGATAAATACTTACCACAGTTTATAATCAATTGCTTACATAGTGTACTATTCTTGTAGGGAAAACGAAAAAGCCTAACTTTATCTGCTCTTCGACTCACTCGGCAGTCATAATATTGACATAGATTTCCCGACATATTAACAAGAATACAAATTTTAATTACCACCAGGAAAAACACAAACAAATCACAACGCACAAATGGCAATACGATATACAATGAATTAAACAAAAACTTTTTTTTTTATTTAACTCCAAAAAACTAGCCGTTTTTTGCTTCTTTGATGGCCACACTTTAATTAATAATTATCACTTTATTTGCCAATAGCAATAAGCTAAAAAATACATGCGTTTATTTGGATTTTATTTATAAAAAAAAAATAAATAAATTTAGGAGCCTATACAAACATTTCTTTTTATGTAAGGATGTCTTATAATAAAAAAATTGAATTTGTAAAAATTTAAAATCATGTTTACCAACGTGTATTCTTATACTAGGTATACATATATTTTAGGAAATAATTCCCTACAGTACAAGTTTAAATAATTAAAATTTTATTATTTAATAAAGAAAAAAAAATATTAAGATTATTAAAACGAATATAAATTCGAAGCCTATTTTCGACAGAAATAATTCCTACTTTCTGTTACTTCTTTTATTGGTTTGGCAACAGGGTTCGTTTATACAGCAGCGTGTGCACGTATATTCTCTCGATGGACGCTCGCTCAAGGAATCTCAGCAAGCGAGCGTCCAAACCTATTACCAAAAATTTTACATTGTTCTGTGTGTCTATAGTGATAACTACAATTGTCTTTGACGCTACTCTGTCGACTGTATACAATTTAAATCATTATTTATATCAAAACGAACTTTTACCTTTACTTTTATCTATATTTTAGTAACAGTATCTTTAATATACAAAAAATATTGTTTTAATAATACTAAGAAATCTTTTAATTGTGACTAAAAAAAAAATGTATAAACATTTACCTGCTAGTATTAAAAATATAGGTAGTTTTCATAAATTTAAATTGTCCGTCAAAACTTATTGTTAGGAAAGGCTTATTATGTATTGTCTGAATACTTTGAAGATAATTTAGAATAGATTTATTGCATAGAAATGTTATATATTTTTTTTCGTCATAATATTATAAAATTTATTATTATTCTTTGTTATTATCAAAGTTTCATTTTATTCTGCTTTGTCGAAAAGATGTATAATCTTATATGACAATAAAGCAATATTATTATTATTATTATTATTAATGTATTTTTTTTAGTATAGCAACGTATCTTTTATCTTTTATATTTTAGTTATAAACAGAGAAAATTTAACCTATTTAGAGAAGAAGGGGAGGGCTTTGCTGTTGCAAACCGAATTAAATAAAGAATTTAATGAAAACACTAATCCTGCAGAACTTATTGATGTTGTCCATTCACTTATAGGTATGTAAATTTGAAACTTTTTATTATTAATATTATGAAATAAAGAAGTATGTTTGCCAAATTTTTACATTTTCTGAAAACATACCACATAAATAAAAAAAATATGGGTTTAAACTACTAATCCTTAACTGCAAAAAAGCATGCAGGAGTTTAAAAAAAAAACTTGAGTAGATTTACCTTCTTCTGTCAATTAGAAATAAAAGAACAATTGTGTACAAAAACGAAAAAGGATGTAAGTGCCACAAACTAAAATTTTCAGTATTCAAATAAATGTGTCTTAAATATTTGATTATTATTCTAATTTGCTGCCATTTTTTTTAACTGCTCGTAAACTACAGAAATTTTGCTGGCCCTAGCAACTTTTTTTTTTTCATTACGCTTCACTTACCTTTTTACTAAAAAAGTGTTTTTCATTTTTTAATTATTTCTTTTCCATTTTTTGTATTTAATTATAGCCGGAGAGCTGATAACGCTGGTTTTATGAAGTGTTTGATGCACCTTAAAATTTTATGTAATAGATCTACTGCAAGATAAGCAGGTAAACATGTGTTGGCCTGATCTACCTTACACCAGTACCAGGGTGAGTCAACGATGAGTAAAGTTCATTATTTCATTGGTTTCAAAAGTTTGAGAAAATAGTAAATACAAAAGATGTAAAGATTTTAGATGCACAATTTAAAATTATTTTAAAGTATACAGGGTGGCTCAAAAGGTGACGAATAAAACATACATTTTTTTAAATGAAACACCCTATTTTTTTAAATTTTGTTTTGAATTCCTTTTAAAATTTTTCAACTTTTTTATTAATAATAATGCATACCTAAACCTAATAGTTTTTCCAATATTTCAATTTTTCTAAAAGAAAATAATTTTCACACTTGCAAAAAAATTACGATAGCGCCATTATTTTTGAAGGTAGATCACTCATATTTGATATTAGCGTTATTCAAGATGACGAAAACACAACACCAGAAGATATGGAAAATAGGATTCGAGACGCGTGCAGAAGAATAACACCGTTTATGCTAAGGAACTTTTCCAAGAAAATATAAAAAAGACTAAACATGTTTATCCAAGTAGAAGGGCATATTTTTGAACATTTATTGCGCCATAATAATAATTAAATATAAGTTAATTTATAGTAATAGGTATTTATTATTATTTACTTTTTCTGTAATTTAAAATTTAAAAATGGCCCAACTAAGATAGCAATAGTCTTAGACAGAAAGAATAAATATTGGAAAAGTTAAAATAAATCGCAAAGTATTAAAAATAGGTATATGACATACTTAATAAAAGTTGTGGGTTTTTGTAAGATCTTTCAGAAAAAATAATAATATATATGGTGCGCCATTTAAAAAAAAAATCGAGATTTTTCAATTTAAAATGATCCAAATATATTCGTTTATTTTGAACACCCTGTAGCATCTAATTAAAATTCCGTTGCATATATCTTTTACGTCATCTTCGAATAACGCTAATATCAAATATGAGTGATCTACCTTCAAAAATAATGGCGCTATCGTAATTTTTTTGCAAGTGTGAAAATTATTTTCTTTTTAGAAAAATTTGAAAAAATTAAAAAACTATTAGGTTTAGGTATGCATTATTATTAATAAAAAAGTTGAAGAATTTTAAAAGGAATTCAAAACAAAATTTAAAAATAGGGTGTTTCATTTAAAAATGTATGTTTTATTCGTCACGCTTTTTTGAGCCACCCTGTATACTTTAAAATAATTTTAAATTGTGCATCCTAAGTATCTTTACATCTTTTGTATTTACTATTTTCTCATAACTTTTGAAACCAATGAAATATGAACTTTTTCCCATCGTTGATCACCCTGTACTGCGCATAGGGTAAAGGGTAAAAAAAATGGCCCAAAAGTGTTTGATTCAGGGGCCAACCCAAAAATAAATCGAAAGAAAGTAATTAAAAACACAAAAATAATTAAGACAGACACTTTTAAGGGGGTTAACATTTAATAAAACTACCCCCAAGTTTTTTTTTTAAATACAAAATTAAGTGATTGATTTACGCTAACATTTTAACAGCGTCTTAATATCAGATAATAAAAAATAATTAGAAAAGGTCAGGGCACCCCTTTTGTTGGGGTTTAATTATTGAAAAACACAAAATAAATTATGCTTTTTATAAAAGAGAGAGAGATAGTAACGCGTAGTGTGGGTGAGGAAGAGCACCGATCACCGCATAGTCACTGTCTTTTTCTGCGTTCTCATTGTCTGTTGGACATGTGTTCTTGTACAGCCTACCTGTTATACATTTATTAGACCATTTCATGTTTTTTGAATTCTTTAATGAATGTAAAATTGTCGAATCACTTTTTCTACTGGCACTTAAAGTAACATTTTTTCACTGGTTATCAGCTTTTAAAATAAAATATTTCTTATGCAATGAGGAAAATCCAGAACAGTGGGGAAAAGATTTTCTTTTTAGTAAAAATGTTTTTTTTTTAATTTTAAAACATTAGCTTCAATTTGTACGCAGCATGTATATATAAATTTTCATTAATAAACTTTTTTTTTTTGATTGCCTAAAATTCCGCTACTGAAAATAACAATTTTTAATTTCCATTTTTAAAAAAATTAAACCAAAAAAAAAATTTGCTTCACCTGGGACGTTGTTCGAAGCGCAAGGCCTACTTTGCCGGTCCCAAAATACGTGTATTCGGCGAACATTCGGTATTCGAACTTTCGCGTAGCGTGGGGAGCCCTTTCCTTCAACGAAGATTCGTACTTTGTCATTTTCCAGGAAGCTGTCGGTAAACTGGCACGAATGAAAGAACCTCAGTACGGCGAATGACGCGCAGTTAACTTTTGGCATCACTCCCAGACGCTACGGCTTTGTTTATATGTTTTTTTTTTCTTTAGCGCACCCTCAGGTCGTTGGTATTGCATTGGTGGGGGTTGATTTCTTTTTATTTGCTGAAATGGAATGGAGCAACGAGTTAACGTTAGAGTTTATACAATTATATGAAAATGAACCTGCAATTTGGAACCCCATTCTATTAAGTAACAGCAGTGCACCTTATAACATTTTTTTTCGTAGCAAGGTCTTGGTAGACTATTTTAATTTAAAAAGGAAAGGTCGCGTTTATAAGAAAAAAACGTGGGCCTGTATTATACTGGTAAATACATACCGAGAACGGCTTCTATTCAAAGACAACATCCAATTCTTCTTCTTTTTCGTTCTTTTTTCCTATTTTGTAATAATAAAACACTGCTGAAAATCACACAACTAGCAGCTACAACCATCTGCTCTTCATCACTGTCCATTTTGAACTGCAAC
>JAHBCN010023016.1:0-13000 GCA_019359885.1 Listronotus oregonensis | reverse complement strand
AACAAACATTCATGAACAAAATAACAATGTTTAAAAAAATGTTTAGTAATTTTTTGGTACCTAGGTATCCAAAAATATCCGTTAAATATTATGTGTCTACATATTCGAGCAAAAAGTTGATAATGTAATTTTAAAGAAACCAAAAATCTATTTTTTTTTTTAAACAAATACAGAAAAAGCAAAATGGAACTTTAACAAAAAATTGTACTTTCTTTTATTCAATTAGAGGAACCTGTGTATATTAAAATTTGCCTGGTCTGCCCAAAATTAATTTTTTATCATTTAAAAAGAATGTACTAAATTATTAAATGTAAAGTACCTAAATTTAAACCTTTTTTTTTTTAATCCACAGAAATCCCAAAACATGGGGGAAATCATCAATATTCCCTTTACTTTTCACTGCCTTTTCCTTTGAAATTTTCATTTTCTATAATTCATAATTATATATTATTATTTATTCGGTTCCCTAACTTAGTTTCATAAGAAGCACCTAATTTAAATATAAAAATACTTACCTAAAGAAAAAAATGCCGGGTATGTTACCCTTAGATTTGCAAGAAAAAAACCATACAACCTCTAGTTTTTTTTACATATTAAAAATAACAAACAATAAACAAAAAATTATATCCAATTTAATAAACACTAATCACTAAAAAAAAAAGGTTTTATCAACCCAAAAAAACCTGCAACACAAAATATAATCACACAAAGCAAACCAATCGAAACTAATACCCCTCAAAAAATATAAGGGTTTGCCTAACACACACGATTTATAGTGTGTAAAAAACAACACATTAAATTATTTGTAAATTTCGTTATTGCGCAAAATCGGCGGGGCCAACTCTGACAGTTATTTTCATACTGGGCTGGACATTTTTTGATCGAATAAGCCATAGCATTGGGCTTCCATACACCTTTAAACTTCCTTGGTTAAATTTCAGAAGTATTAAAAAACAGGCAAAACATATCTGGTTCAAAATCTAAGTACGAATGGTATTTGGTAAGACAATTGCGCAAATGAAACGCAAATTTAAAAGCAAAATAAAAACTAATCAAGAATATAAAATACAGTCGTTACAGTGGTAACAATGGACGACACGACTAATAGAACCATAAACTTACCTATTTTTTTAGCCAGTAACTTTTTTCCTTTCATCCGATAGCAAGATTTTAAACGAGGTTATTAGTTATACATAAGTGGAATTGCCCATCCAAAGGTTAAAATGCAAAAACCATAAATATATTTGACAATTTAAGTAATAAAAAAAATAGTAAAATTTCTAAAAAAGTAATTAAATACGACCACGAGACACAAGTTGTGCAACTTGTGTCTCATGTTGAAGCATATCTTTATTGATATCATCCACACCTTGAATATTGTATTCAGCATCAATGCCTTCTTCATAGGAGTGTAATTAAACTTCTTCTAAAGGAATTAATGCCCAACAAGAAATTATTCGTAATCGTAATAATATACGTACTTTTTTGGAAATTATTTTTCTAGTGTAAAATTTGTACTGCACAAAAGTATTAGAAATATGTAGAAATCTTGGATGGTTTAAATTAAATTCTTATTTTTTTTTTGATAATTCTCAAAATTTTAAGTATTTCCAATATTTCCAAAACGCGATAGGCAATTCTCAATATTTCCATTTTCATGGCAGTATTTTTACTGGAAATACTTCCATTGACAACACCAGTTCTAAATGTACCAAGTTTTATTCGTGTCGAAATAATCGATTTAGAATCAAAAGGAAAAATATCAATTCTGAAATTTTTTCTTTCACATCATGTATTTAAAAAATGGGGCCTGTTTGAAGCTATGTTTATATAAAAAATTTTTGTCTAATTTTTAGCCAATAAATCGTTTATTAAGCAATGACATATGTCTTTTAAATCCCCTGTATATTACAAAAAATTAACTTAGAATTTAAAATTAAAAAAAAAAAAAAGTTTTGTTTAAAATAAAATAGTATATGGTCGCTCTTATTTTAACCGAAGGTAATTAAATGTCACTATTATTTCCTAAAATTCAAGCATGTTGGTAACTATGTACATTATCGTGACACTCTATAGAATGTAATTTTTTTAAGTTCCTGCAACCG
Organism: Listronotus oregonensis; assembly: GCA_019359885.1. NCBI lineage: Eukaryota > Metazoa > Arthropoda > Insecta > Coleoptera > Curculionidae > Listronotus > Listronotus oregonensis. The sequence goes on along the minus strand of JAHBCN010023016.1, from coordinate 10,895 downwards.
GCAATTCAACGACATTTTCTTCTTTTTAAAATAACATTTTCAGTTTATGTTTGTACTTTTAACTAAAATTACTTTTAAGTAACTATGAATTGTGTTGTCAATAGAAATACTTCCATGGAAATGAAAATATTGGAAATATCGGAACGTGGCTCGGAAATATTGAAAATATTGGAAATTTTGGGAAGTATCGAAAATTAAAAAAAATAAAATAAAAACGCGTTTTAATCTATAAAAAAAATCTATATATTTCTTATACTTTTGTGCAGTACAAATTTCACAATGGAAAAATAATTTTCGAAAAACTATGTATATTATTACGAATAATAAAATCTTGATCTCGGGGATTCACCGATTATTGCTTGTTGGCTATTGTTTGCTATAGAATAAGCTTAATTGTACTTCTATGAAGACGGCATTGATGCTGAATACAATATTCAAGGTGTGGGTGATATTAATAGACAAATACCTCTTGATCAAGTTGGACAACTTGTGTCTCGTGGTGGTTTGTAATTACTTTTATAGAAATTTTGCTGTTTTATTTGTGTTTTTATTACTTAAATGTTTATTTAAATTATTGGTTTTAACTTTTGGATAACAATTACCCTCATGTATTAATAACCATATTTAAAATGTCAAAAATCGAAATAAAATAAACTTGATTGTGGCTGTGTGCACGTAAAAATATAGAAAATGAAGAAACTTTGTATTTTGTGCATTTTTTTAAACCAAAATCCTAGCAGAGCGCTTTCGGTAAAACCATCATCAGTGCTATTCGTCAGGACGGAATGGTAGTAATTCGACTTTCCACTAAAGGGTATACTAGTGTGGTTTAATTTTAAAATTCAACCTTTTAAAGGTAAAAATGTAAGATTATTTACAGTTGTTGTAATTTTAATTTTATTTAATAATGTGATAGTTTGTTAATGTCCTGTTTACACAATATGTATGCTTAAATTGCTACGACTCTGGCTTAAGGTATAGTACTGATGATTATTTAAACGAAAGCGTTTCTGGCTAAAAAAATGGGTAAGTTTGCGATCCTATCAATTGTGTCGTCCTTTGTTACCTCAGTAGTCATTTTATTTTATATTGTTGATTAATTATTATTTTGTTTTTAACTTTGTTTCATTCGCGCAATTGTCCTAGCAAATACCATTTAAACGTAGATTTTGAGCCAAATATTTTATTCCTGGTTTTAAATACTTCGAAAATTAAACTCGTTTTTTAAAATCCGGCCAAATCTGACCATTTATGGTATAACCTAATAAACTTTCAATAAATATTTACTTATTTTAGTTTCGTTGTTTGCATTTTTAATATTTCCATATATTTCCAAAGTTGCTTAATATATTTTCGGAAATATTTCCATATAAATATTTCCGAAAATTTTCCATCGCTAACCATAAAGTAATTTATAAATATTTATATACAACGTAAGTGACAACAATATTAACAGAGATTTGTGATAGAGAAAACCCTTGAGAGTACGACAGAGACCAACTGCGTAGATATTAGTCCTCAAGGCTTACACGTCTTCAGATTTTCTCTCTGCCGTAAACTTATAAGGAATATCGGGCACGTTATACACTAAGCCAACCTAAGCTATTAGCTTAGGCATTTATTTCCTCTCTCGAGAGACTAACCAAAAATATGCTGTGTGACCAAGTTTATTCTCTAGGAAGTTCTCTTCAGGGTGCGCACTCGCATACCTAATATTTATGCATGGTTTGATATTTATTTTTTAATATATTTTTTACTAACAGAATATATGGAGTTAAAGAAAAAAGTATAATGCACTTCCGCAAAAAAATGTTATAAATCAAAATAGCATGATATTTCACTTTTTTTCATTAAAAGAGTCCGTTTAATTTATACTTACCGTTATTATAGCGACATATTCTGAAAGTTAACCAACCGTCTGCTAGGTCGAGTGGTGTCTTTGTAGTATTTAAGCAATTTAAGCAAGTAATAAGCCTTTATTTCTTAACAGTGTCACTTTATATTTTACCGGGTTTATGGCATTTAAGCTAACTGTCTGTTAAAGTCTTAAAAATTAATAAGAAATTCCCCACAATTTTTTTTTAATTATTATTTGGAATTTAGGATGGTAAAACAGATTTGTAAGACATCAGCCATATTTGGAACCATCATCTTTATTTTTATTGGGAGAGTCCATAAGAGTTTAAGCGTTTTGAGTACTTACTAACATACTGTGGGTGTCTTAAGTGTGATAAGAGGGTTTATTAACATGGGATTTAAATATTTGTGGATCTGGAGGAGAATTAAAAACCTCTGGGGCCAGTAGGTTCCTATATGAAAAGATTATTATTTACAGAAAAGAAAAAAAAATAGATTTTTTAAACCATAATCACATTTCTATATTTACAGCTCATTTTATATCTGTAATACTTTGGTGCCATGTAGTAGAGTTATAGAGTTAATAAGGCACCGTATTCTATATGTATTTTGGAGTTATTTAATACTGTTTAACGACTAGGTTTGTTTTTAATGAAAATTTTCTAAGTTTTAACTTTTCTTTTCTTCCCGTATCATGACCATGTAACGACCGTTGGTCATCATGTTAGCTACCATGCTGATAATTAATACTGTATAGACCTTTTAAGGGTATGCTCAGCGCAAGCGCGTCCGCCATGTTAAAAAGACGGCAATATAAAAGTTTCGGGCACTTTTTATAAATATAGCTGGCATTATCAATTATCACCTTTATTATTAATGCAATTAAATCAGAAATTGTGTTCAGTTACGACGATGGTTGAAGTGCCATGGTTGTCCTCAAGGAGGAAATGAAGCCGAACTAGTTAAGAGGTTAGGATAATAATAACTTAAATGTCAAGAAGGACTGTAATCTTCTTGTCATGGTAATAAGTAAAGTAAATACAAAACGGAAAAACTAATTCTTATTTCTATGTTTTAAGCAAAGTTCCAGTTACTTTTACCTAGGACAAAATATATTATTTATGGTTATAGCCCGAGCTATTATATTTATAATTAAATAAATATATTTCTTTACCCCCCGTTTTCTTTTTTACACAACTGGTGAGGTTTGGATATTTGGTTGTTGGACCACATTCTCCTTTAAAATAAAGTAAACCAATATATGTGTCTTTATTACATATCAATTCCTTGAAATCCACCATCACCTCGTTCACACCGCTTCACCCACAAATCGCATTTAGCACATTTAGGACAAATTTTCAAGTGCTTTCGCTTACTTATTTTAATGAGTTTTTGGCGATATTTAAAACAAGGCTTTGAAAAACTAATAAAACAATATATTTTCCCCTGAAAGGATTTACTAAGCGTATCACTGGGGAATACTCCATAACAACAACGTTTCTTAGCCCCTTTCCTTATAGAAAAACTTATATATTTTAATTAAAATATTTTTTTATTATGTATGCACAATAATTTCAAATAAACTGTTTTAAGAAAAATAATTTCTATAACTTGTTTTTTTGCTATTTTTTTTATAAACATATGCACTATTCAATGCTACCTTAAAAACAAAGTAGAAGTTGGGTAGAGTTGCCGCGAGACACGAGATACGAGACGTCTCGTCTCGTCTTGTCTCGTCTCGTCTCGTCTCGTCTCGTCTCGTCTCGTCTCGTCTCGTCTCGTCTCGTCTCGTCTCGAAGCCATTTTGTCTCGTCTCGAGAGCATTTTGTCTCGAATTTCGAGACGAGACGAGACGAGATAAAATCCTTTGAGACGAGACGAGACGAGACATCTCGAAAAATTTTAATGACTTACAACTTGAGTGAACTAACTGTAATTAATCTTCAACAATATATTTCTAGTTCTTAAGAATTATACATGTGGTTTAAGATTTAGTGTTACAAACTTCGACAGCAGTTGAATCTTGCAAAAATAAGTTTTTATAAACATAGGTCAAGAAATGCATCGTTTCAGAAATACAGGGTGTTAAAAAAAGCTAAAATTAATTGCTTTAAAAAGTATATCACCTTGTGGTTTTATTATTTTTAATTATTTTAAATATTTCACTCATGTACATATTTTCCCATAAGAAAAGTGGTATTATGGAAAAATTACAGCGGAAATTCCACGTCGTCTAGGCAACGTGGTTTTTCCACTTACTGTCAAATTGACAATACGAAATTTTTAAATAATAATGACGGTTTGTTAAATTAATACTTAATTTTTAGTTAATCAACTTTATCTACGTTTTTTATTCGTGAAATATTCTCCCTAAATACCGCTCGTGCTTTAAAATTAACCAGATAATTTTTTACTCATGCGTGTTTTCTTTAAAAATTTCACTCGTCCCTCGGACTCGTGAAATTATGAGAAAACACGCTATCGTGAAAAATTATCGGTAATTTTTAAGCACTCGTGGTATTACCCCCGATAAAACAACTTAAAATACAACTATTTGGTCTCTTGATTTTTTTTAAATTTTGCTCTGCTTTCAAAAAAAAAAAATATAAATAAAACCGATTATTTTTTTATACCCTTTTGAAAAGTAGGAGTTTTACTTTGACTCTCGAAAAAAACTCAAAGAAAAAGTGGTATTTTAAGTTGTTTTATCAAAATAATTGTTTAAAAAAAAACTATGTACAATTAAAGCTTCTTTTTAACTTTAGGACCCTGCGTATTTCCAATTTCGAAACGATGCATATTCGGACTTATGTTTATAGAGACTTTTTTTACAAGATCTAACTGCTGTTGAAGATTTTAAAACTATTGCTTAAACACCCTGTATAATTATAAGAAAATTTCTAGAAAACCTTTTACCTGTGTTTTGTAATAGAATTTATGACTTATGTTCCATTGTCTTTTAGATTTTTTTCTATTTTGTGGACATTTTTATGTCACTTATATGTTCTACATTTTTATTTTAAATTAAAAAACAAATTATTAGGTTCTTTATTTTATTTTTAGTTCCATATTATCGGTGTCCGTAAAGTCTGAAATCTACACAATTTTAAGAAAAGCTCAATCACGTCAACTTTTATTTTACAAGGCGTGTTTTAAAAAAATATAAGCATTTATACAGGGTATTCCAAAAAAAGATACATCATAAATGGGACAGCCCGTATTTTTTTACGTATTTTGCTTCTACGGTTTATTTTAAATGTTACAGGCGGCGGCACTTTTTGATGCCTATGCAGAGGGTTGGTTTTGCATGTTTTTCTATTAGTTGAGGATATGCCACTGTTATGTTTTAAAAAGTTTTAATTTAAAGTAAAAACAATGCATCCTTCTTAAAATACGTGCCAGTTTGCAGCAGATTTTGCTATTAGTTTGTAGGTATATAGTGTACAGGGTGAGTCAACAATGGCGAGGAGTAAATAATTTAATGCCTGAATATAAGATTTGTAGATAATATGCTTATGTAAGTATTAGGTATATGGTTAAATAGTATGTTAAATTTTAACGATATTTTGAATTAGACAGGGCACATCCATAAAGTATTAGGGTGCTACAAAAGATTTTTTTTTTAATTTAAAATAGAGTACCTATACCTACTCATATTTTTACAGTTTTGGATTCTATTTATTCAATTCTAGAAATTCCTATACCTACTTCATATTCTATACCCAGAAAATTACGTAGGTATATAAATATTGCCATTTAGGATAGTTTGGGTATACTTAATTATTTTATAAAAAGTTTAAAATTGGTAAAAAAAATTGAGAATGAACATTTCTAGAATTAAACATTGGAATTACTAATGTAATGATAAAATATGTGTGTTTCATTTAAAAAATATGTCTTTTCATCACCACCTTGTGCACTGTGCAGACATAAAAATTAGTTTAAAAAATGTGTAACATGTACCTAAAAATAAAAATCGAGGGGTCCAAGCATTTTTCTCAAACTTCCGAACTAATTTTTATTGAAATTATCCTATACAATGCCAATGCACTGTACATTAAAATTAATTGAAATAAACCAAAACAACTCGAGACAAAACGAGACGAGACGAGACAAACTTTGTCTCGTCTCGTCTCGACCCTTGTCTCGTCTCATCTCGAAATATATTATCTCGAAATTTCGAGACGAGACGAGACAAGGCTTTGTCTCGTCTCGTCTCGTCTCGCGGCAAATCTAAAGTTGGGGCATGCGCACAATAAAAATTCAACTTTTACAAGGGCTATTGACAGCTGCTCGGAAGAGTTGAACTGTGAACTTCTCGTACCACTGCCTCAAGTTATTCAACCACGATGTTTTCCTTTTCCCTGGGCCACGTTTGCCTATTATTTTTCCCTCTACATTAAGTTGTAATAACTCATATTTCTCCCGATGTCTTATAATATGACCAAAATATTCCAATTTGCTTTTGTAATTTTGTTAATCTACTAGTTTCGTCTAGGCATGAGTTGCCTTATACACATGGAATTTTATATTCTTCTGATGGTTAGGCATGTGCTGTACTTTTTAATATTACTAATTTAACTTTGCTCACCTACCCAATTATACAATATATTCTTTTACCAACCTTATTATTTCAAAATTATTATTTCTTAAAATATTTTAAAATGTTAAAATAAAATTATTAACAATAGCTTTAACAAATTAAAGCCAGCGTGTATACCATCTGACTTTTTAAAACCGCAATGTGTTTTTACAAATTAAAAATACCTTTTAATAAAATCGTACTGGACAATCATTGTAAAGGAAGACAGTTGTATTATCAAAGCAAAAGTTCTCCAAAGCGACAGGTGCGAAGAAGTCAGATGTTTGAAACAGGTCTTTTTACATTTGTTGTAGGGGCATGTGGGGTAAAACTCAAAAATTAACAGGAATTAGGGTGAAAACTTTAATTTATTTCTTTGGTTTGCATTTGACTTTTATATTGCGCTAATTTTAAGCATTTTCCAGCACGTTGGTACATTTTTGTGTGAATGCTTGTGACAAAAGTTTAGTATTTAAATATTTATTCGTTTGGGTTGGTTTTTCTTTTAAAAAGTATGTGTATGTATTACTTTTACATCCAGCTATTTGCTTTTTAGATGCTAATAATAACCTTTTAGGTTATGGGATTAAAAACGAATCTTTTATGAACGTATTTTGACCATAACGGTTTTAAAAGAGATTTTAATCAAATATTTTCGTTAAAGAAATCCATTAACTTATCGACTATCACTACTGACGACTGCATCCGAAGTCTGCATGCTATTATAATATTAAATGGATCGATGTAGCCTAGGCGTGAATTGTTTTAATTTACTATGGTTATGGAAAAATAAATCTGGTTTAAAATAAATTAAGTTGTTCACAAGAATATCTGTGTAGAGAGATTTACGTCAGAACTTTTTAAAATGTTTGCCGTTTGGCCTGTATGGTTTTTAGAGGATAAATATAGAGCATTACTTCTATAAATAATGAATGAAATATATTTTCTAACTATACGATTTTAGCAACACACTTTTGCATTTTAAAAAATGTTTCAGTTTTTAAAATTTTTCTCAGTATTTAATTTACTTTTGAATTGTCTCCCAACTTTTAGTAAGGAATGCCCTACATTCCCCTACACTTGGTGTACTTTTTGCATGCCGTTTTCAGCTTCGGGATTGTTCTTTTGTGTAACGACACATCTACCTCTTGTGTTTTGCTTTTTTTCGAGGTTTGCATTTAGAATATTGTATAAAATTTGTAGAAACAGCCGTTATATGCCAGTGTATCGTGTTTATGTCTGTTGGTGTTGAAGATGGGTGTTCAATTCCGCCTTGGCCATTTTGGCTTGTGCGTAATATTATGTAGCGAAACAACAATCTTTTATGGATGCAGGTTTAGAAACAAGACAAAACAGTTATAATATATAAACTTAATAAACCTTTAGACAAAAAAAACGAAAAAGGTATCCAATAAAAACAAATAATTTGCTCATATCGTCAAATTGAAATGAAATATTAAGTAGTCAATTGATTGAACTTTGCATTATTATTTTGTTTAATAATTTATTTACAGAAACAGCATGGATTATTTTTTTATTTCTAATTAACAACATATCTATATTTTGTAATTTAATTTTTGTTTCTTTTTTTATTCAACGTTTCATTGTACACCAATTTAGAATAAATCCGCGTCGTTATTTGTGGTATTTGGATCATTTTTTATCCGATTTAATGAATTTTATCATAAATAAGGCGAAATGTTTTTGTGATGTTCAAAATAACTATCTGTAGTTGAAATTAAATAATAATATTCCAACAGGTTTTTTTAAAATAATGGAAAATGGTTGATAGTTTAGAAACATTTATCCAACAGAAATACCAAGTTTCTTAAAAGCTTTCCTTTTTTTCTTTTCTTTATTTTTTACAGAAAATGTGGTTATTTTTGGTTATTTCTAGTTATTAAAACTTACCAGAACTAAACACAACTGACCTATATTTTCTATTTGATATTTTGTTTTCGATATTTTTTGATTCTGATATTTGAATTTCGATATTTCTTACTCTTATATATATTTTATTCTTGATATTTTGCACACTTGATATTGTCTATTTTGTATATTTTTGTTTTCAGATCAAATGTTATTGATATTTTTGTATTCGATATTTTGAATTTCGATAATATTATTGCCCAAACAATAAGGCGAAAAGTTCTTAGAATATAATCAAAAATGCTAACAATTGTGATTTAAACCCTAGAAATCAAAACACTTCTCGAACCTGGTCTACCTTGGGATACATAAAAAATATAAAAGTTAGGGGGTAACGTAAATTTCAACCCAAAAGAAATTCCTCCAAGCTTTCTGAAAGCAGCCTTTAGATGCTGGTTGTTTATATCATTTAGAGTTATTCTCGGAAGTTACGCCCGAATGATTAAATGATAGTTTGCTCTTGCCACTTACGTACACAATATGAAGAGGATACATTTTTTAACAGCGAACATGATTGTGTTTTTAAGACAATAAACGTTACAAGATTTTTGCTACCCAGTTTAATAATATGTAAAGGTCCTGTAAAAAAATATTAGAAAAATTGAAAAAGCAGACAACATAACTCAAATTCAAGTGGATGGTCTGTTTTGGTTTTATAAAACTGTGGGAAATCCAGACACGGTACACAGACTTTGTGTCTTTTGATAATTTGAACAAACTTTGTTCTCTTTCTTTGAATAATCACTTCTTGAACTACTAAAATTATTAAACCTAGATAAAATTACCAACTCTTTAGGCTTCTTTGCCTAACTAATAAGAACTCAAAAGATCGAAAGCTGTACTGGGTTCATCGCACTGTATAAAGGTGAAGTTTCACCTTGCTGATGGAAAAATCAATGGAAAAGCAGAATTCGCAAAAGTCTAATTTACATGCGTTTGTCTCTGTCTTTTTAAAGCGAACCTAACTCTAACCATAGGTGCAAACACCAATGAAACTGCTTTTGTTCCAACTCCAGAATATTTTTAGCTTCTTTAGACTTTGATTCGTCACCTTCTTCTTCTTCCCTGGGAGCCGTCTTGATTCACTACCAGGGGCAGCACAGCCTCTAGGGCCTTTCGTACCTAATCTCCCATTATATTTTATACCAATCCTTCCATTAGTCTTGTTCCTTCTACAAATCTGTATAACCCCGAGACGGGTTGGTTGATATATTTGGGGCTTATTTGGTTGTCTTGTGTCTTTTGTGATTTAATGTTTTCACATATTCTGCTTCTCTCGCACTGCAACTTGGGTCCCCATTGTATAAGCTTATCTTGTTTAGGTGTCCTCTTAGGTTATCGTGCCCTGTTAGCAAGCCTATTGGTATGCGAAGTCTTTTCCTACATTGTCTGAGCAGTTCTTCCTTCGTTCTTTTGGATGGGCCCCTTATGAAGCTTTTTCCATGTCCAACTCTACTGAGGTTTTCTCAGTATTTCTTGTGTTTGTTTCAAATCCATTTCCTGGTTTGCCCTCGTGTTGTGGTTTTGGTCACTTCGAAGGCAGGTTCTGGTCAAAAGTATGGTGTAGATGATCCCTGTCTCGCTAGCTCATACGCTTTTTCGTTGCATTCTTCTAATGTTCTAGAATTTCTCTTCGTTTTTATCATGTGCTAACCTTGGGGTTTACTAGTACACTCAGTGACGCTTAGCTGTCTGTTAATGCAGATCCCTTGTTATAAGCCTCTGTTACTGCACATGCAGTAAAACATATATTTCGTTTGAAATACAGAACTGTGTGTTCCTGGTAAAATGGAGAATTGTAAATTCGTCACCTTTATACAGTACAGCTTTTGTTCTTTTAAGATCTTATCAGTTGGGCAAATAAGCCTAACAGCTGGTTATTTTATCTAAGTTTAAAAAATATTAGTATTACGCTGCAAATTATTTAAATATCTGGCCTAACGACAGGCTAGAGACAATGCATACAAGAGCAATTTAGTATTTAGTGAACATACATTTTACTACTTTCCAACATTGTGGCTTTCCCTACGTATCTGACGTTTCGTAATCTGTATTCATTTTAACAGAGATTTATCCAGCAACAAAGGTCTCGTTATTGTCTCAGGCCCCATAAAATACAACGTCAACCTCCGAGACCAATTTAATTTAGTAAAATAATTAAATCTGTATATAAATAGAATAATCTCGTCTCGTGCTGCAGGGGAAACGAGGCGTTACTAGCAGCGTACACAAATCAACTAAGTATAACAATAAATCAAGTACCTCGTAACAATCTAATCCGCAACTGATCCGCGTTGCCGCTAAAATATATATTCGAAATTTCCGCTAAAATATATTCGAAAGCGCGAAGAAGTTGCAAGTTTGCCGACATTTTCCATACTTTTTCTTTTTGAAAAAAAACTTTTGTAGACGCTTTGCGTTCACCACGATAAATGGATTATGGAACATGTTTTTCATTAAATATTTAAGTTAACTGTCAAGTTAGTTTTTTCTAAATAATAACACAGGTCCACAAAAAAGTGGTGTG
>JAHBCN010023015.1:0-13000 GCA_019359885.1 Listronotus oregonensis | reverse complement strand
TACCGCGCATCTATCATCGTGGTGGACAATTATGAAGGTACCAAAAAATATAAAAATAAAAAAGTAATTGACCAGGTCTGCCATTCATACAGTTTGTCTACGTAAGTTGGCGATATATGGGAAACTTTTTTATTATTAAGTTTACGAAAAAAAGTTCTGTGTGGTTTAAAACCTTAAATACGACCATCAGATATCATAATTTACCAGTCGTATACGGGAATTATCCAAAAAATGTTTTTTTCTCCAGTATAAAGTACTTTTACTTTTGACAATATCGAAAATTATTATAAAAAATTGTTTGGACGTAACTTTCAAATATATACATTGCTTATTAATATAAAAAAACATTTTTTTCAATATGTCTTCCATGATAATGTTCAAACAGTAAGTAAATTAATGCAGTAGATTTAATAACTTTAACTTTAATAAAACAATTTTAAATAAATAAAAAATGTTAAATATTTGAAAGTCATTTTTTAACATATTTTCTTTATAATAACTTTTGATATTGTTAAAAGTACTTTACCCTGGAGGAAAAAAACTTTTTTTTCATAAACCTCTTATACGACTAATAAATTTTGACATCTGATGGTCGCATTTTAGGTTTTGGACCACGCAGAACTTTTTATAAATAATAACTTTGTTTCGTAAACCTAATAAAACATTTTTCATTTGCTGCCAACTAACGTAGATAAACTGTCCTATTAGCAGACCTGGTCAATTACTTTTAAAGTTTTATATTTTTTAGTACATTTATAATTGTCTGCCACAATGTTAAACGTGCAAAAATTGTTTGCTATTGTTATTTTTTAATAATAATAGTAATATATTATTAAACTTCCGGACAACATACATTTAGAATCAGTAAAATTTTGATACCTGTCCCCATTCCATGTATGGTAGATATATAGAATTCACTGTGCAAAAATCCAGATCTGGGTTAAATACATACAGATAGCCGGTCACTGGCTTTTAGGTTATAATGGATTCATGTCCTTTGTATAGTGTTTCATGAAATTATAATCAGAAAAATGAAATAATAATAATAATAAAGTATCGACAGTGACGACTTAATGTTTTGCGAAAAAGACTGAATAATTCATAATTTTTTTATGAGAATTTATCAGTTAAGTTATGAGTGAATTTTTATCCGAACATTTTTCGATCCAGATAGACCTATGAGGATTCCTATTGGAACATTTTCTATATGGCAATTTTCCACATGGCTATTAAGTAAGACACTTAATACATATTAAAAAGGATGTAAAAAGTTTTAAAACATCTTTGGTTTTGTAACTTGCAATTTTTTAGAGGTAATTTTTTATTAAAAAAGAGCAGAAGTAGTATTAAAATAATGTAATAAAATAAAATGGTGAAGTGGTAACTAATTCTGACAATAACCTGATTAATATTTCTACAGTCCTTTAAATTTAAACTTAAAACTTAAATAAAAAAGTAACGTTGTTTTGAAAAACTTACCTTCTATTCCAAATTATTTTTATCCTAAAGTAATTTTTTTAACTTTATCAAATAATTTTAATGAAGTAAGAAAATGTGAATTTTTAAAAACTTATCTCAGAATCGTTAAAACAAAAATATTACATATTTCTTTGTTAAAAAAAAACATTGGTGTTTGTTACATTTTTATCCCTGTTTGATAATTGCAATTATAACGCACAAACTTTTGCTTTTAAACAAAGATCTTTATAAAAATATTTTAAAACACATTCCTAATGCATGAAATACGAACTCTATACCTAATTTATTTTACCCCTTGTTCCATGTGACTGCTCTATTTTATCTGCCTTTTACATGTTGAAAGTAGTCTCTAAGGCAAACTTTTGCAATAAGTTTATATTAGTTCCCGAACATGCAGCTCTGTCTCTTAAAACATTTTTAGCGGATATAAAGTATGTCATAAAATATTATCATCCATAATTCTGAAATTATATGTATTACATTTTCTGCAATGACTTAAACTTTTTAAAAACAAGATTTTAGAGTGCATGACCTAAAACGACAGTTTGCAAAATTTTACTCAAATCGGTATTATGCGAGGTAAGTTACAACAACATTGGAATAATAGCTACTTATAACGTACCTTTAATTTGACAGTTAATGCAAAATTGTTACTGTTAAAAAAATTTTGATAAAAAAATAAGGGTTATGGAATACACATTTTATATTAAAGAATCACAAAATATAAATAATTGTTTTTATTATGGTTATCGTATAATAATTTTTTTAAACATCATAGTTTGCTTAGCTACAACAGGAGCAATTAAAACAACCCCAACAGCAGCCATGAAGTGTCTCTTAGACCTTTCACCACTAAACCTTATAGTGATTAAAGACGCAAGAATGAGCTACTTTCGACTGCAACAAAAAACAACTGGTGTCTACGCTAGTTTGGGACACAACAACATAAAAAGTCAGGTTGGCGGAAACATCCTGGACGAGAGAACAGACCAGATGATTCCCCAATACTTATTCAACAAAAACTTCAAGGTAAAAATTCTAGATCGAAGTGAGTTTCAGTAACCCGATCTCCGCGGAACCGTTGGAGACATCATCTGGTATACGGATGGTTCCAAAACCGAGCAGGGAACTGGAGCGGGCGTGTACAGTGAAATGGGGAATTCACAATTCTCCATTCCACTAGGAACACACAGTTCTGTATTTCAAACCAAAATATACGCTTTACTGCACTGTGCAAAAAAATAACAGGAGGGCTTATAAAAACAAGCGGATCTGCATAAAAACAGACAGCCAAGCTTCACTGGGGGTACTAGTAAACCCCAAGGTAACGTCCAAGCTTACATGGGAATGCCAAAAAGAACTGGAAGACCTGGGAGAACGCAACAGAGTAACTCTCTTGTGGATACCAGGACATTCGGAAATAGAAGGCAACGAAAAAGCGGATGAGGTAGTAAGACAGGGATCATCCACACCATACTTTGGGCCAGAACTTGCCCTTGGAGTGACCAAAACCACAGCACGAGGGCAAACCAGGGAATGGATCCGAAACAAACACGAAGAATACTGGGGAAACCTCAGTAAGATTAGACATGGAAAAAGCTTTATAAGATGCCCATCCAAAAGAACGAAGAAAGAACTACTCAGACAAAGTAGGAAAAGACTTCGCATAACAGTAGGATTGCTAACGGGGCATGATAACCTAAAAGGACACCTACACAAGATAGGCTCATACAATGGGAATCCAAGTTGCAGAATGTGCGACGAGGGGGAAAAACAGCCCACCATATCCTATGCGAATGTAAAGCATTAAATCATAAAAGACAGGGATTATTTAGGCAACCGAAAATGAGCCCACAGGAATATATTGACCAACCGGTCTCGGGGTTATACAGACTTGTAGAAGGAAGAAGACTAATGGAAGGATTAGTATAAAAGATAATGGGAGATTAGGCACAAAAAGCCCATGAGGCTGCGTTGCCTCCGGTAGTTAATCAAGACGGCTCCCAGGGAAGAAGAATAATAAGAAACATCATAGTTTAAATTAACAAGCTATAACTTTAAAATTACATATGACATAAATATTATTTCGGAATAATATATCTTATTAAAATTTTGCCCTTACTTTCACATTTAAGGTACTTTATTAGTAGCGATTTTTTCAATTTTCGTTGTATCTGAGCCTGCATCAGGTGCCTGCGGGCCCAGGCAGCTTCGGCACGGCTAAATACAAAAATAAAACAATAAATTAAAAGTAATAATCAGCCTCGTTACGTTTCAGAACATGCAGATTATAACCTCAAAATACTGTTTTTGAATTCAAGAATATTTTGGTAAGATTTAAAGAAAAAAAATTAAATATATCAAATAAAAAGATTCGGTCTTGGTTCAATATAATTTAATACTTTTCTTTTTTGGTCGTGCCATCCTAGCCTTTCGTTAAAAATAAAAACCAATTTTTTTTTTTGTTATTCGTTAAGACCTTTGGGTTTAAGTGGGGTTTTTTAAAATTAAAAAATTAAAAAAAGTTTTTCAAAAAAAAAGAAGCTTTAATTATTGGTTTTTAAAAAAATGTGTAAGAAAAAACCCCTCGTTAAACTTTAAAAAAAGATTGTAAGGCAATTAATTAATATTTTTTCTATAAGTTGACGTCTTTTATTCTGGAAGCAAAAAACCTTACGTTTTCAACTAAAAAAACATAAGCTGTCTAAGGAGATATCTACGGGATACATAAAAAGCATTTTTAATAAAGATTTTTTATTGTAATAAATATCTAGATATTTGGCAAAAAATGTGAAAAGTTTATATTACTGTTTATAAAACTATAAAATATTTTAAGAAATATATATTGATGTTTTTAATTTTAAAAATAAAACTTTTTTTCAAAAAAAAAAAAGGTTGTTTTAAACCCCTAAAAAAAAAGCAATCCACTAGAAATATTTTAAAACGTGGTGCATAGAACATTAAAACAACAATTTTTTGTGATTTTGTATTAAAAAAATCGCCAATTTAATAATACACCCATTTTTGAAATGGATTTAAAATGCCGCGGTTGTAGATTTTTTTTTTTACGAAGATCCTGCGGCGTATCATGTAACATAATATGCTTTGGCCTATCATAAGCCTAAGCTAACTAAGTTTAAAGCTGTACACTTGTACTTATTTTTTTAAATTATTGATGCAGCGATGAAAACGCGGCTGACTTGATTTGTCTTGAAATAACAAGGTGTTTTTTAAGTTTTAACGATTTTGGTACATCTTTGTATCTCGGTTGTGAGTAAAGATAGAAAAAAAAAGTTAAAAGCAAATTTGTTAATTTTTTTACCGGTTACAGTTTTAAAGATACATTGCTTTTTTTTTTTTTAATTTTAAATTTTTTTTTAAAAAAAAAATTATTTATTATTTAAAAAAATTAAAAAAAAAAATTGAAAAAAAAAAAATTAAAAAAAAAAAAATTTTAAACTTAAAATTTTTTTAAATTAATTTTATTTTTTTTTTTTATTGTATTTTTATTTTTTTTTTTTATTTATTATTTAACGAAACCTTTTATTTTTTTTTAAAGGGAAAAATTTTTCCCTTTTTAAAAATATATTTTTTTAAAATTTTTAAAAAAAAAAAAAAAAAATTTTTTTTTTTTTTTTTTGGTAAATTTAAAAAAAAACAAAAATTTAAAACTGGAAAACGGGGTTTTATAAAAAGAAATATAAAATAAAATATTGTATTTTATATATTAATATATATTTTATATATATATATATATATATAATATATATATATATATATATATATATATATATATATATATATATATATATATATATATATATATATATATATATATATATATTTATATATATATATATATATATATATATATATATTTTATATATATATATATATATATATATATATATATATATATTATATATATATATATATATATATATATATATATATATATATATATATATATATATATAAAATATATATATATATATATATATATATCTTTTCATAACCAATTTCTTAAAAAAATATATTAAGTTTGTTGATTTACTGGATGCGTAATTTAAATGGAAAACAATTAGTCAAATAATATACAGGGCATCTCAATTAAAAAAAGGTAACTTTGGGTTATATCTCTAAAACCTTAACTGAATAAAAATCAGTAGGTACACTACTAAATTATATCTAAAATTTAACATACATATGCTATTTACCATTTTTTTAAAATCATGTCTAACAATCGGACGCCTCGTATCTTTAGGGCGAAAAAACTCAAAAAAGCGCCACCCTATACTTTTACACTACTTAGTAATTTCAGTTAATCAAAATCTTTGTCTGTAAGACAAATTTACCAACTAAAATGCTTTTGAAGTAAACATTAAACAGAGTTTCTCTATGTCTACGGTTTTAGTATCTAACACGGTTTAACAATTAACAGTACAACGATTTTACAACTAGATAATGAAAACTCATTTGAAATTTATTGTGCAGAAGGACAGTGTTGCGGCAGCGATTTATCTTGATACAAAGTTTGGCTTCATGTAGAGTTTTAAATAAAGGCGTTTTTGTTTAATTTACGAGTTTGCAAAAGGGCTTGCACTGTACATAATATTTAAATTAAATTTTGTACTAACATATTAAATTTATTTTAAGATAAATATTTTTAAATTAAAAATTTGGATTTTTTAATTTGCAATTTGTGTGTATCATACTTTTTACATTTTTACTATTTAATTACACAGAGTAATGTTTTTGTATCCATGAAAATGGAAATCCTATGTACACTATTAATATATTGTTTCCTTTAACGGTCGAAACAAAGCTGCATATTTAATTAACCGACTTAAAAAAAAGGTTATCAATTGAACACATATGTACGAATTATTTATTAATAAAGCTGCACTATAATTATATACCGGGTGACACAGCAACCATGTAACAGCCCATAACTTTTTTATTCATTAAAATTAATTTTCAAAATTTAGGAATGACCCGTCAAAATATTTTAATGACTAATTTAAAACCATTTTTTACTTCCCGGTTTACCGGAAATTTTAATTTTAAATAATTTTAAAAACTTTTTTATTTTAAACTAATCCTTAAAATTATATTTTAAATATTCCGTCCATTTTATTACAAAATGGATGCCAAAATCATTTTTTTTTCTTAAAATTTTAGTCGGCCATGACGTGACAATTACAAATTATCAGCAAATAAAAGGCGTTGAGATGTAAAGAATAAGACGTAAAATATTTTTAATTTCGTTACTTTTTATCTAATTATTAGGATTTAGGAATTAGGGTTAATTTTTAAAATTTTAAAAATGTTTTTTTTTTAACTAATATCTCTAATATCTTAAATCCAAAACAGGAAATTTTAAAAATTTTCAAATGAAAATTAAGTTATATAATTTTAAAAGGTATGGGCCAATTATTTTACCAAAAAACGCAATTTATAATATCTACATTGATTTGCAAATCCTTATAAAATATAAGTACAGGTAACAATAATGCTCCAAAAAGGTAGTGTAATACCCCAGCATAGAGAAAACAAAAATGTTAAACATATCATGAGATCCATGAATAAAATGATAATTTTTTGGTGCAAATAAATAAATTTAATTAACAATTAAACCCATAACACAAAGTTAAAGTAAACAATTAATATAGAGAAATGAAGACATGTATAATTTTGAGTTTTTAATAAAAAAGTTACTTCTTTAAACTAGTTCTGATAAATTATATAAAATAGTAAATTTTGATCTAAAGTTTCATTACATAAAAATTGGAGTTTTTTATTTTGGATTTTGAGATATTAGCGTTAAAAAATAGATTTTTAAAATTTTAAAAATTAACCTTTATTCCTTACTCTTATTAATTACATAAAACTTAACAATATCACAAATATTTTTACACCTTATTCTTTACATCTTAACGCCTTTTACATGCTGATAATTTGTAATTGTCACATCATGGCCTACCTAGATTTTGAGAAAAAAAAATTTTGGAAGCCATTTTAAAATCAAATGACAAGTGTGACACATGATTTAAAAAGAATTTTAGGCGGATTAGGTAGGCTAAAAATATATACAGGGTAATATTAAAAATTTTAAAATTAAAGTTACTTGGTTTTAATAAGTTATTAAAAGCGTGTCCTTATGACAGGTGCATCACCTAAATTTCAAAAATTAATTCCAATAAATAAAAAAGTTATGGGCTGTTACATATTCGCTGTGTCACCCGGTATAAAAATTGATTAGGGCTTCCAGACAAATTATATATATTTTTTAATGTCATGTATGTTTATATTTTTCTAGGTATGTTTGTATGCATGTTTATTTACGTATTTTTTGAAACGAATAATCAGATAACAATGATTATTTTTCTGTTGGCTTACATTTACTTTAACTTTAACAATAAATTTTTTATTAAAATTGGTTCAGCAATTTTTATGATATGAACTTATACGTGTAAGTGCAATAGCCTGGCTTATTGATACGAGATGCCGGTTTGGTGTTAAAGGGAAAAGATAGCAAAATTTTGGTTAAATTCTAGTGCATATAAGAAAATCATCCACAAAATTTTTACAAGAAAAGTATTACTAAAAAAATAACAAAATTTACAGAAAACCTACATATTATACAAGCAGGTAATTAAATTTTAACTAAAATCACCCAATAATCATAAAGGAAGTCGTAAAAAGTCTATTGAATAAAATGAAAAATAATAAATTAAATAAATTTGTAAAATAGAATTTATTTCATTAACTAACCGGTTAAAATAAAAAAAAAAATAATAAAATTCTCCCCAAGCAGAATTTTAATTTTAGAAAATATAACTGACAGCTGACCTTTGGCTTTTTGTAGGAAATCTCTAAAATATACATCTATTTTTATTGAAAATTGTTACGGGTCAAAAATAGTACTACACAAATCTAATAATAAAATTTAAACTTGTCCCGAATATTTCCTAAATCGGCATATTTTTCTCGTACATAAAATTTACGAGTTTTAGATCAAAATATCAACAAGAAAAAAAATAAAGATATTTTTCATTTAAATTATTATCCTTTTAATTTTATAATTAGCTGCTTTTTTAAATTTAAAAAAATATTAAATTTAGGACTTAATTTAAATAGACCCGATACAAATTCATTTTAAACATACATTTTTGACTTATTTAATAAAATTCAAGGTAAAGTGAAAATAATAAAAAAATAAATAAATTCGCCACAAAAGGATACATAAAAAAATCTTTATTTGACTGACTTATATTAAGTGTAAAAAAATAAATACAATTTATTATATTCTTTTTTATTTATCAGTCAATAGCTGAAAAAAGAATTAATATCTACTCCAAAATACTCAATAAAGACCTTATGGGTGTTTAGCCACCAAAGAATACATAAAAAATGTTTAATTTACTACTACTAATTTACCTATCTTAAGTGTAAAAAAATAAAACAATTTATTATAATATTTTTATTTTTAGTAATAGATGAAAAAAATATATATCTACTTCAAAATACTCAGTAAAGACCTTACGGGTGTTGTAAGTCATGTGGTATGAAAACGTCTTTTAGCTGATATACGCTGTCTCTTTCACTTAAACACCCCCCTTTCCCTCCTTATTTACTATATGTATAACGTTCTTGATCACCTGGTAGGCAGAATGGCGCAACGAAATGACTTCGCGTTTTTCAGCAAAATGGCAAGTTTTATTAAAAACTCAGCTGTGAAGAAAATTCGTGTATCATAAAATTTTCTATGAAAAATATTTAAAACTTTTTTCCCAGGAGTCACCATTTTTAAGAAATAACAGATCAAACAGTTTAAAAAAATTGTATTTTTTAACAGTTGTAGACAGGTGTAGAATTTCGGGTTAAGAAAATACCTTTAAGGACTTATTTTAGTTATAAAACACCACGTGTTCTAAATTTTTGTGCGATTATGAGTTAATAGAAATCTTACTGAAAGGTCAAAGTTTGCAATTTTTTCAAAATTACAAATATTATCGCAATATTATTGATTATTGCGGGCAAATATTTTTTTGAAAATTGTTGACATTCAAAATGCCGGTATGGTTAAAATGATTTTTGGCGCAAAAAACGGCAAATTTTTAATTTTTGCTCCGCAAAAAAGTTAAAAGTTTTGGGCCAAAATTTTTTATACTTTCAAAATGTTTAAATTCTATCAAAATTTTTTAATCCAAAATTTAAAAAAAAAAATTTTTCCCCGAAAATGGCCTGAAAAATAAAAACAAATATTACCTTGAAATCCACGTATTTTAGGGCCAAGTTTTTTAAAATGGTTTAAGAAAAATTTTAACCTTAGAAAAATTTTGAAGAGGGTTGGCTTATTTTTTAAAACATATTTAAAGCTAATAAATACCCATCTTTCGTTTAAAAGAATACAATGTTTTTGTTTTGGTTTTTTAAATTTAAAAATTTTTTAGAATTTAAAGGGTTTGTTTTTTTCCAAATTTTATTTTATAAATATACTTGTAATAAATTAAAAATTACTTTAGTATTTTACACAAAACTAAATCTTTTTAAGTTGACCTACCAAAAGTAAGTTATAGCTAATAACCCCGTTTCTGCTCAGCCACCAATTTTGAAACGCTCGCAAGCTATAAATCTCCACGGTCCATTGGTTCTCTGTTTATCTTGATACTTAAAAAAGTACTATCAATAAAAAATTATTTTTTTAAGAAAAAAAGCTGTTTAAAACGTTATCTGTAGTAATATGTATTTACCTCTGATGAAATTAGGCACACAATATATGAATTTATTTAAATACAATTATTAAAAAGCAGTTCAATTTTAAAAACTTATTTATAATTGGCTTTTAATAACTTTCTTAGCAAAAAGTTAAGCGCTTATTAATTGCAGCTTTATTAATTAAATATTGCAATTTTTACGTAATAAATTGAAAACATTGGAAAGTAAGGCCTAATATAGGTAATTTTCGTACCATTCATTTTTATTTTAATACTACTAAAATCTTGTAATTTTATTGTTTTAAGGACATAACTTAGTTTACTCAGTTATCACTTAAGAACGCTTGTATTTTTTTATTTTTGTTGGGGTATTACCTTACCACTTTGTTCTATTTAAATTATTACAATTTGTGTATTGTTATTAAAATAATAATTTACCTAAGCCTGTCTTAAATCCCAAAAAACAAAATAAAGCAATAATATTATATTAGTGGATAATTTTTAATTTGTCCTTTAACTAAGAAATTACGTATTATTTAACTTTTTGTTAAACTATTATTTGAATATTGCTTAAGTCGACATCGGATGATACGACGTAAGCATTTTCTGGTTTTAGTTATTTTTTGTTTTTATTGGTACCCTATTTTACTTAATTAAAGTACATCAATTAACAACACAAGAAATGTAAAGTCTAAGATGACATTGCCAACCTTTAACATTGAATTTTGGACATGTCAGGTACTTTAAAGAAAAAAAAAATATATTTGCAATAAGTACTCTAAAATGTCAAATAAAATGTTACTATAAAAAATGTTTTAAAAGCAATAAAAAAAATAGCCGACGCCGACGTGCTCGAAAAATCGCGCGTGTCTTAAGACCTTAATATCCACTTATACTTTAATATACTATTACCTACAGTTTAAAATTATAAACTTAAAGCAAATATAATCATCAATTATAAAATTCTAAGATGTATCAGTTTAAAATGCGTTTTTTAAACTCACAGTATAGAGAATGCATTTTAAGTTACTACGTCTAAAAATTGGAAAATATTTATATTTCATTAACTTAACGATTAAAAAAAAAAAAAGTCTTTACTGGCAGAATTTTAGTTTTAGAAAATATAACTGACAGCTGACCTTTGACTTTTCGTAGGATCTCTGAAATATACATCTATTTTTATTGAAAATCGTTACGGGCTGAAAATGATACTACACAAACCTAATAATAAAATCCAAACTTGTCCTGAATATTTCGTAAATCAGCATATTTTTCTTCAACATAGAATTTACGAGTTTTCGCGTTTCACAAAAAAATGTAGTTGTTTTACGTCAGATCTATTGTATTGTCAAAAAGCTATTGTATTGTTAAAATTCCTAATAGTTTGCTTTTATATTAAATAAAATATAGAAATTGTTTACCCAAATTTGTAATATTAATATTGAAGGATCTAGAATTATTTTTTTCATCGGTAAATTAAAAAATATTAAAATTAATTGCAAAGTAGGCTTTATTTGCATTAAAAGAAACAATCTTCTTTAACAGGAGCACATAAATTACTAAACACCCCTTCTAACTATGAAACAATTAAATTTGCCTATTGATATTGTTAATGTAAAAGATTATAAATGCCCTTATATCGGACTAACCCAAGTTCTAGTTGGTATTACCGACTAAAACATTTTTTTTTTCTGCCCCTTATGTCAGCGTCGCACTGCTTAAGTAAAGCCTGTGTTCTTTGACTTTCTGGGCTTGCTTTAATAATTTCCCATTTCCTTTGTTTGTATTATTATCTTGTATTTTTTTTTTTCGTTTGTTCCTTGACGAGCATAAATTCTATATCATGTTTCCTATAGTCAATTCTCACTCTGTCTGCTGGGTGTACAATGACACATAGGCGCGGCTTTTTGAGCACCACCGTTTGGACAAGAGATACTTGGGTGGAAACACTTAGAAGCCGGAACAGTTGGGCGCAATTCATTTAGACGCAAGGAAAAACATATAAATATTATTATTGTTTGTTTAACTGTTTATTTTCTAAATATAGTTAAATTAAATAAGTACTAACTAAAATATATACTGCACTACTAATCAAAACCTACTTTTTGTGACGTCTCCTCGGTAGCGTAGTGGACAGAGTATTTGCTCGCCACGCCGGCAACCCGGGTTCAATATCCAGCCGGGAAGACATATTTAGGCAGTAGTTATTTAAAATAACGTCCGTGTAAATTAAATCCGTGGTTGATCAAGGGGGTTTTTTAATGCAAATTTTTTTCCCTAAAAACAAATTGTAAAATAAAAAGCCTAAGATATTTTGTAGACTTTCAGGTCCCTCAGTTCATAGACCTTAAGCCTTCGTGAACTGTCGACTAAAAAAAACAAAAATTTATAGAAGACATGGTTATTAAGGCATTGCGAAAACTGGCTTTTATATTCACCACCGATCACAAACCCAACCCTCGTCGTTAATTCAATATAAAACAAAAGCCAATACAGTAAAAATTCTAAAATATATCCTTGTTGTGGAAAATCAGCAATCAATACCCTAACCCGTCTAACAAGCTGTTAAATTGTCTGTATCCGATGTTTGCTAAAATATTAAAATATATTTAAATTAATTATTAAATATTAATATATATTTTATTTTTAAAATATATATATATATATATAATATATATATATATATATATATATATATATATATATATATATATATATATATATAATATATATATATATATATATATATATATATATATATATATATATATATATATATATATATATATATATATATATAT
>JAHBCN010023014.1:0-12938 GCA_019359885.1 Listronotus oregonensis | reverse complement strand
ATGAACCCCTTTATTGGGGGATCCATGTTTTGTTGATCTCAACTCTTTTCTTTCTTATTAAAGGTTGCTTTTTCATCTCTATGGCTTCTCTGTAGAGTCTGGAGTGGTATGCCGATGGGGTAGCATATTTGGGTCCCCCAAACTTTATTCGATGGTCTTTTGAAAGGGGATGTTTTGGCGGATTTGTCGTCTGCCCCAGACAATCGGTGTTTTTTGTTCCTATGTCCCGCTTCCACATGTGTACGGAATGCATAAATTCCTGAAGACAAAAGTGAATATCTTTTGTCTTTGGCCGTAAAATTCTTTATTTTCCTCGTTGGTTTGAATATTGTTTTTACATTTTTCTTTCGTAGCAATCGACCAATCCTGTCCCTAACCCCCGGAATAAAGGGCAGAAATGCTTGTGCCACTGGCTGAGTTGTTCGTTCTCCACGGGTCTGGTATTTGTTGATCTTTTAATTTCTTGCTCTGAATAACCATTGGCCCTTAAAGCATAATGAATATGTGTAAATTCTGCGTTTAACGCCGGGGGTTTCCCAAAATTCTTCTTGCCCTTTCTGTTAGAATTTTAATGACTCCATATTTTGATATGGGTGGTGGTTAATACCTATGTAAAAGGATCTTTGTGGTGTGGGTTTTTTTAACCGTGTGGCCTAATGATCTCCCTTTACGCGTTAATATTACATCAAGATGCCAACCGCTCGTTTTGGCGAAACGTCAAGTTAACCAGACAATAGACGCCGGCCTAACAGCCCAAAAACCATTGAAGAAATTTACAACCCGTGATAATGTGGTGAAAAATGAAGTTTAAGGCAGCATGTTTTCAAAAAAAAATATTTAAAAAATTTTCAATATTTTGATATTGCTAATTTATAGCAACAGATTAGCAACACAAACTTGTGATATAGTCGACAGGTATATCAATATAGCAGTAATTTCGATTTTTCGAAATCGACTCAAGCAACAAAATTCTCATTTAAGCAGCTAATTGGCAACAAATTAGCTACAAATTCCAGTGATTTTTTTATTCAGTTTTGCTAATTTACCCCTGTTGGCCTGATAGATCTAAGATAAGCTGCTACCCACAATTTAAGAAAATTTATTACTTTTTCAGAAAATATACCTAATACAAAAATTTTATTGAAATTTAAAATTTACCTTAACACGCTTACTATACGCTATTATTAGAAATTTAGTCATCCAACTTTTCTACAATTTAAGTGACACTTGTATTTTTATAATTTTCAAAATTCTAATGGGTGGCCGTCCATATTTTGACCCATTTTGATCGCGAATAACTTTTGAACAAATAAAGATATCAAGATGCGATTTTCGCAAATATACTTATATTTCTTTAAAGTTTATTCTCGTATCTTTACCATTTTTAGGGACATTCCATTGCTCAAAAACAAAATGGCCGATTTTCCGATATAGGACAACTTTGTTATTTTAAATGGAACACCCGTATGTTTAATATTTTTAAAATTTAATTTTTCCCCCTTTAAAAAATGTAACACAAGCTATGGTTATTTAAAAAAATAACGCATTTATTACCCCCAAAGAATTGACTGTATGTCGAATAGGAATATTATTTTAAAAGGTTTTTTTGAAAAGTCCCCTTTGGGAAACAAAGTTTCTCGTTTCCATAACAGCAACAAGCCTCATTGTCAGCCATTGTTGGTCATTTTTGACAAGTTATTTTAATTAGGAAGCGCAAAATGTTCTCGTTAAGCGAAAAAGGAAAATGTTATTATGTTTGCCGAAACCAAATCAGTAAAAGAAACCCAGCGAAGATTTAGAAACATGTTTAATAAAGCTCCACCCACAAAAAAATTAATTAAAATTGGGACAGAAAATTCTAGCAAAATTTTTCCCGAAAAAAAAAAATTGTAAACACTAGAATTTGCTAAAAAACGTTACAAATTCTGGAGATAACTCAGGAAGATCCCAAAATTTTAAAAGAAAAAACTCAAGTTCAGTCCATATTCCTAAAACTACATACAAGAAATCATGAAAAAAGAACCTAAATTAAAGCCATACAAAATTCAAAAATTTACAAGAAATAAAAGAAACGATTTTCCACGGGTAATTTTTCCAGAAATTCAAAATTTAGTAAGGAACAAATCATTTTTTGGATAGACAATAATGTCAGACGAAGCCACATTTCACCTCAATGGAAAAGTAAAAAGCATAATGCAGGTTTTGGGCAACAGAAAATCCTCGACAAAAAAGAACACGTTAGAGATTGCCAAAAGTCACAGTCTGGTGTGGTATGTCAAAGCAAAAAAGGGGCCCTTTTTTCATGAACCAACTGTAACCTCTGGACTTGTTGATATGCTGAAATATTTATCCCCAATTGCAAGAAGAAAATCATTGAATTTCGTCTAAAAAATATAAGCAAAATCTGAAACACCCTCGAGACCAGATTATGTATAAGCTTTTCTTTTTTGAATTACTTCCCAACTGTACCGTACACCCTCTTGACAATTTTCCTCGGAAATCAGCAATCTTGACGTTACATAACAACTTGGATACGGCAAACTCTTGCACCTGTGTCAAAGGACGACGGTATAGTAACGTAATACTTTAGCGTCCTTCGTTACAAAACTTATCCGGGAGAAGTATCCTTGTAAGTCAATATTCTTTAAAGGTTCTTTTCTCTTTAGAGGCACATCGTCTTGAAATTCTGTAAAGACGCGAAGGACGGATATTAGCACAGTGGCGCGCAAATAAAAATATACAGGCGATGTTTTACTTCAAATAAGTTTTATTAATTTAATACGAGTTACTTTTTGGATAAAGTTGGACCCGTCGATTGGTATCTTATGTCGTGCGTTTTTTTATGAAAGAAATATTTATAGAGTATGCCCCAATTTTGAGATATGATGTTATCAATGATTTTTCAAAATTAAAACGCAGGATTTTTTTAAAAAAATTTTTTTTTAAAGCGCATATGCTAAATAACTACCCAAAATTTAAAATTTTTCTTTGTTTCATTTGCAAATTTGGAATAAAAAAATTAAAGATTTCTGTATATTCAAAATTAAAAAATACATAAACAGCCCTATGCAAGATCAAAAAAAAAAAAAAAACTTTGATCATATTAATTTGATAGCATTAGACTAAATTGTAAAAAAAGCTATCAGCCTGTTAAGATCGTTGAGGATGACGATATCAAATATGTCATAGAATATTTTTTGTTCGTTATGAATCTTAGTTATGAAATATAAAAATATTTAAAAAATACGGGGTGTGTTCAGAAACACTTTTGCAACTTTAAAGCTATTTTTTAATTGTCCAAAGTCAGTTAACTTTTCTTCTAATTCTTAAAAAAAAAATCTAAAAATTAAACAGTAAATCTCCAAATAAACGTGACAACAGTGCTTTACCAATTCTTCCCATCAAAATAGATATTCCCAAATTTTCATAACTCAACTTTCAATCTCAAATTAAGAAATCAAAGGAAACCGCCCGTCGCTATACAACCCCGCCCCCAAATTCGCGAACCGGTATTGGTGGCAGGACGACGCATCCAATAAAGTCTCGATATTTCGGCCGAGTCCATCGAAGACGGTACGACGACTCGGAGATGAGAAGGCGACGACAGATTTTAACCCCTTTAAACTGAGTTTGGTTTTGTAAAACATGGTCTGAAAGTGGTTCTTGTTTTTCGGGCGAATTACCAAGATATTCTAAAAAATTTCCCGTAGGACCACTCTTTCTTTTTTGAAAGGGTTTAAAAATTGTTCTTGTATTTCAAGCGAATTACCGAAATATTCTATTAAATTTTAATGAGAATCCCAAACATTCTCATGGCAGTGTAAAGAAATCCCTTCTTTTTCTGTAACCAAATAAAATTATAAGTTTTTTAAATTTTTTTCCCGTCAAATATAATTTGACATGTACGTAAGGTTCAAAAGTAAAGTAAAGTGATTAGAAGAAAAGACAGGGACTGGCCTTTAAGTGAAAGTGTTTAATAAAAAGGCAAGCAGTGAATTAAAAAAAAGAGTTGATTAGTGAAGGGTAGTATTTCGGAAATAAGCAAAAAGTAAAGGTAATATTTAACCCTATTGATTAGATACAAAGTCAAGAAAAAATCCGGGGTTTCCTTAAATGGTAAACGACTTCAAAAATTTGTTTTTAAACTTTTTTTAACCTAATAGTAAAAAAGACATTTTTAGCCCTATCGTAACGTAAAAAAACCCTGCGTTTCATAGACCCCGTAAGACATTTCGATTTTAAACGACAGTCAACTAAATTTCTTGTTGTTTTAAAAAAACAAATTTTTGCCAATGTTTCGGGGCCAAAATTTGTAACTTTCTTTACATATTTTTCTTTGGGCAATTAATTAGGGTAATTTTAGTGAAATAGTAACTCTTCTAAAATTTTTAAAGTAAAAAAAATTTCAAATCAATTATTTTGGATAAATTTTAATTTTAAAAAAATTGTTAAACGCCAATTACACCCCGAGATTATTGTATTTAGTAAACCGAAATGCATTGTAAATAAACTTTTGTATATTTATTAAATTTCGTAGTGTCACAAACCTTACTTCGCACCTACGGGGTTTCAGTCCTAATTTAGCCGGTAGCAGAGTAAATCGGCAACCACTTGTGGTGCTGAGGCAAAAATAATTATGCCATACATTTCTTTAAGCAGTTTTTTTCAAAATTGGAAATTCAGACGTCATTTAGATCAAATCTTTATCCTAGATTTTTAAAACGTTTTGAGGAATAAAGAAACATTATCAATGAAAATAAAATATGGTTTATTTTTTACGTAAAATTTTGTTCTTGCAAACGACAGAAAAAAAAAAAAATTTAAAAAAGGGAAGCTGTGTATAAAACGTAATGTGCTTTTAAAAAAACTCTAAAAATTTTACCCCGATTTTAAAAAAATCGATAAACCATATCTTAAATTTGAAAAATACATATAAATATTGCTTTCTTTGGAAAAGGGGCGACAAAAAAAATACGGGTCCGACATTTTTCTAGCAAAAATAAAAGATTTAAATCCGGCGATCGAGCAGGCCAATGTTCTTAGTCCCCACTTACCCCAACGATTTGGATATACTGTATCTTAGTGATTACGACATTAATCCTAAAATGGGCGGGGCACCACATGTATGAACCATAAGTGTTGTCTCAGCTGTAGAGGAATGTCTTCAAAAAGTACAGGTAACTCTTAAGGAAATTAAGGTAAGATTTGCACGTTAATCGTTGGGGGAGGAAAAAATAGACCGATTAAATGATCAATTACCCCAACCCATACTTTAACTGAAAACTTATGTTGAAAATAAGTTTCAAAGATTCTATGTGAATTTCCCCCAGCCCATAAGTGATTTTTATGGCAATTTCGTAAACAGTGTAGGTAAAAATAGACTTGTCGGTAAACAAATCGCCCTTTAAAAATAAGGGGAAATTTTAGCGATTTGATGCAAGAGCCATTAGCAAAAAAAAAAGGGGAGAAGAAAAGTTCTAGGTAGTAGAGATTGCACACATTGAATATAAAAAAAAATTATGTTCTTTAAGAATTTTAAATACCAAAGTTGTTTGCATTCAATCTTTTGGCAAATTTTTTTAATGTTAGGGGACTTGTAAAATTAAAAGGGGAACTGCTTATTCAGGTTGTGTTCGTATTTTATCGAGGGTGCCGAAGTCAGCCGTTTGTTTTCCTAAATGTCCTAGATACATCGCAACAAACAATCGTCGAGCTTGCCGACCATATCCATTTCTTCGACCAAGACAAAAAAGCATTTTGCCTTGTATTTCTTTTCCATTATTTTTAATAAATAAAAAAAATTTAAAGACTAAAGGGGAAAAAATTTTATAGCAAACTAAAAGCTTAATAATAAAAAAAACTAATTAGACATTTCTTTAAAATATTCGTATTTAACAAATAAATGTTGACATTTTGTATTTAACATAACAAAAAAATTTGACAGTAGCCTACTAATTAATGATTAAAGAAATTGAAAAATACGCGTTAAGATATTTTGTATAAAACCGGCGCCCATCGAAAAAAAAGACAGGAAAGATTTTTTGGGCACAAATTAAGCAAGGAACTTTAAAATAATTTTTTATTTAAAATATCTCAGTGGCGTACCATTTTTCAAAAAAATCCCTTCCCCAAAATCCCCGTATGCCGCCAAAATTTTAATTTTTAACAAAAAAACAAATTTTCCCTTAAAAATTTCAAAAAAAAATCAGAAAAAAAAAAAGGCGCCAATAATAAAAAAAACCCCTTTTAAAAACCGGCCCAAAAATTTTTTTTTTAAAAAATTGGCAAAATTTTTTTTTATCGGTTTTTTTTTGAAGCAATAAATAAATCGGGCCAAAGTTAAAAAAAAAAACTTTAACAATTTCCCCTTTTTTAAGATAAAGAATAAAAATGATTCAAGACACAGAGGGCCGATGCAGAGTATGAGTCAGAGAGACGGCGATACGTAAGGTTAGGGACATATACTTATGAGCGCGCTTAATAAACAATCAGAAAACCTCTATAAACAATAAAATTTTTATAAATTTCAATTAAGGATATCATCAACTATTGTATAAAGAATAAAAACTGTATTTTTTATGTTTTATTTTTTTTATTATATATTTTTCAGGGGTCAAAAGTACCCAAATTTGAGATTTTTCGAACTTTTAAAAATTCATATCTCCGAAAATATTAACTTTATCGTAAAAAGTTATAGATCTTTTTTACTTGTATTTCAATAAAGAATATGAAAAAAAATTGTCCGGTTAAAAAATAACAATTCCTTACAATTGTTTAAACAATATGGCACCAGGTAGCGCCATGGCAACATGCATTTATATCATGAGTAGGACAATTTAAAAAGGATCATATAAAAAAATTGAGGTGAAATAGTTTTCGGTACTCATGCGCCAATTCCTCCTAGACTATAATATAGCAGACTGTCATTATTTTTTATGAAGAATCACCTCCTGAAGTTTGTCGCACTTATTTACTAACACCCTGTGTATTATTAACCACGTAGTTCTGTTAAGTAACGATCAGATCAATCAAATTTTTTACAAAATAAAAATAATATTTTTTTTATTACATCAACAAGCCAAATATGTATTTTCCAATTTAATAATTCTTTTTGTAATAATAAGTAATCGGACTTTTATATATTTGTCATGCACTAGAAATCTTAAGTTATGTATATAGGGTGGCCCATTAGTGCGAGGAAGTCCAATATATCTGTTAATAGAAATACGAGAAAATGTTTTATACAAAAGTTATAGGATCCGTAGAGGTACACATTCTAAAAATATTTGATTGTATACAGGGTTTCCCAAAAAAGCGAGGCAGCATAAAAGTACTATTTTTTAAATAGAGTACCTAATTTTTTATTCAGAATTGAATTAAGTAGGAAATTCTGCGTATAACACAATATTTTAATTTAATGATTTTGGGTGTTGCCATGCTATTTACAATTTACGAAAATTTTGAAAAAAACGACAATAAAAAAGCCGCCGAAAAAATAACTGATTTAAAAATTATAATACTTTGTCATGTTTCTCTCAACATCACGGATGACAGAATAATTTTGTAAAAGAAAAACTTGCTTTAACTTGCACAGGGTGTTTTTTACGGCGGTGCCAATATTGCAGTTTTAAAGTAACATAACTTAATTTTTTTAAATGAAACACCCTATATTTTAATTCGCCATGTTGTTAAGTATTTTATGATTTACAAATTCTTAATTATAAGTTATGTTCCAAAATGGGCCATTTTGCCACAAATTTCGATTTTAATGGAAAATGCACAAATATTGTTTTTTTCTGTTGTTTTTTTTTGATGGTAGGCCATGAATTTAACAAAAGCGGCTATTATTTCACGTCAAAAGTATTTTTATTACTTTATATTTTTAATCTGTCATTCTTGCAGTAGTTAAACTGATTGAAAAAAAATAATGAATTTTTCTAAAGAAAAATCTTGTTGATATGGTTTTTATATTGGGCGCAAGTGACAAGAATTGTTTATTAGCTACCAGACTTTACCATGAAGCTTTTCCTGAAAGAAGGCAGCCAAGAAAGGAGGCATTTGAAAAACTGTTAGATCGTTTTGTTCGGACGGAAAAAGTGGATTACGAAAAGACCGATAGAACTAAAACTGCTAACTCGGGAGAAAATTCTTTGACAGTTTTGCTTAAAGTTACAGAGAATCCGCATATCTCACAACGGACAACTGCAAATGAAACTGATATAACCCGGCAAACAGTTCAGAGAATTCTAAATGATAACAAAATGCATCCGTACCACATCCAGCTTATGCAGGAGTTAAATGACCAGGATTATGGTGCCAGAGTACTTTTCTGTGAATGGGCCCAACAACAAATTCAACAAGATACAAATTGTTTTGATTATGTGTTATTCGCCGATGAATCCACTTTTCACAAAAATGGAAATGTAAATCGTCATAATTTTCACTACTACTCAACAACAAATCCACATTTTATAAGAACTCACAGTCAAACAAGGTGGTCGTTAAATGTGTGGAGTGGCATAATTGAAAATTATGTAATTGGTCCTTACTTTTTTGTGAAACGAGTTACCGGTCAAGTTTATTTGCAATTTCTTCAAAATGACTTGCCACGCCTGACCAACGCCTTACCAAACTACGTTAAGGGGAGGATGTGGTATTTACACGACGGGGCTCCAGTCCATCATACAGCAACAATTCACGAACAATGCTTTCCCTAATAGATGGATAGGAAGAGGTGGGCCATTTCGATTGCCCCCTCGTTCGCCTGATATTACAAAAATGGACTTCTTTTTATGGGGTTATGTCAAAGATCATGTCTATAGAATCTCTCCAACCACTAAGGAAGATATGAAGCAACGTATAAGAGATTTAGAAATATCAGCAACAATATGCTTAACGAAGTTAATCGATCTTTTGAAGAATGCATTGAGACTTGTTTGAATAATAACGGCGGCCATATCGAACATTTATTATAGTCTTTTTGCCGTCTACCTGTTGTTTATAGTCTCTTTTTAACGTTATTTTATTTTGTTATTGTTTTTATGTTTTATGTTCGTTTATGTTATTATATTATGTACGTTGTTGTTGAAATAAAATAAAATACTAAAGTTTAAAATAATTTTTTAATTATTATATTGTTGTGAATATTTTTCAAAACTTCTCTTATACCTATCAACAAGTTCGTTTTTTAGAAAAATTAATTATTTTTTAGAATCAGTTTAAACTACTACAAGAATGACAAAATTAAAAATATAAAGTAATAAAAATACTTTTGAGGAGAAATAATAGCCGCTTTTGTTAAATTCATGGCCTACCATCAAAAAAAAAACAACAGAAAACAACGATATTTGTGCATTTTCCATTAAAATCGAAATTTGTGGCAAAACGGCCCATTTTGGAACATAACTTATAATTAAGAATTTATAAATCTGAAAAAACGTAACAACATGGCGTATCAAAATATAGGGTGTTCCATTTAAAAAAATAAAGTTATGTTACTTTAAAAACTGCAATATTTGCACCGCCGTAAAAACACCCTGTGCAAGTTAAAGCCAGTTTTCTTTTACAAAATTATTCTGTCATCCGTGATGTTGAGAGAAACATGACAAAGTATTATAATTTTTAAATCAGTTATTTTTCGGCGGCTTTTTTGTTTAGGCTGTTTTTTTCAAAATTTTTCGTAAATTGTAAATAGCATGGCAACACCGCAAAAATCATTAAATTAAAATATTGTGTTATACGCAGAATTTCCTACTTAATTCAATTCTGAATAAAAAATTGGGTACTGCTATTTAAAAAATAGTACTTTTATGCTGCCTCGCTTTTTTGGGACACCCCGTATACAATCAAATATTTTTAGAATGTGTACCTCTACGGATCCTATAACTTTTGTATGAAACATTTTCTCGTATTTCTATTAACAACAGATATATTAGACTTCCTCGCACTAATGGGCCACCCTGTATATGGTCACCGCATGTCGCCTGATGAATGATTTCCGTTTGAAAGACAAGCTGTACAGTTGGCCAGCATATTCGTAAACCTTTTTGCCAAATCAACCATCATCTTTATGGATTAGAACGACCGTATTGGAATCCCTTAAAATTTACAAGTTTTAAGAGCCACCCACACTCATTTATAACCTTCAAGTCCGGACATTTTGGCAGGTAGGTTTAGTAGTGCTCTACGCGCCTTGTTCGTGTTTCTTACGAATTCGATCGTGCATAATTATCATCATGAAAAGAAATTGCTGGGAATAACCTCTTTATGTAAAGTTAGTAGGTGCAATGCAAACATATTCGTAGTGTAAGTAAAGAATTTTTTGTTTAGTACGAGGGCGAATGATATAATTCGGCAGCGATTATGAGAATTTTAGTGTCGTACATCTTATGTGGTGTACAAATAAGTGTTAAATTATCTTAAAACGTATTAGAATAGTTTTTAGTAAAGCGATATAAAATATAATATCTAGGCGCACTGTAGTGCATTGGGCTAAGGTCTGGTCTGATGTACTCAGTGTGTATTACTACGTTTTCATGCGGAATTTAAAATGATAAGAGAAATTAATCCATATGTTTTAATCTGATTCTTAACCGTCTCTGAAATAATCGGTTCTAAAGTTTTTTTTGTAAAGTTTTGAAGTAATTAAGAAGTTTTGTATGTCTAACTCTGGTTTGTAGGTATTTAATTGCTTGTCAATGCCTAATTTAATTGACTGGTAGTTTTGACAAGCATGGTTGTCAGTTTGATTGATTCTGAGCGTTTCGACTCAAAAAGAGAAAAGGTTCCATACGTCATACCTAACACATTCACCCATGCTGACATGATATTCTTGTATGGATTCTGTAATGTTAGCGCATTACGTGCTGTTAATGAATACCGACGTCGTTCTCCAACTCGAAGAGTTTCTAATCAAAAAGTGTTTCAAAAAGTTTTTGCAAATGCTCAGGAAACAGGAATGTTTCCAAGCGTAAGGATTGATTCTGAACGAGGCGGGTCTAAATGTGGAAAATGAAAGGAATGTTCTGGATATGGCTAAAGAGAACCCAGGTGTTAGTACAAGGCGGATTACGAAAGAACTTCGATAAGAATCACATGTGGGCGTTTGGAAGACACTTACAAAAACGCTTTAAAGTATTTCCATGTTCAACCGGTTCAACATCTTCAAGAAGGTGATTATGGCTTAAGGGTTCAATTTTGTAAATGGATCCAACAAGCATCGGTGGTCAGATGAAAATCTTCATGCCACGTTTGAACGAAACTTTCAACATCGATTTAGTATCAATGTGTGGTGTGGAATGCTCAACGACCAGTTGTTTGGTCCTTTTGTATTGAATGCGCGTCTTACTGGAGATGGATATTTACGGTTTTTGGAAGACCATTTAACATACATGTTGGATGATATTCCGTTAATTGTTCGACACCGAATTTTTTTTCAGGACGATGGAACCCCGCCTCATTTCAAGCTTGGCCACCGAGGTCACCAGATCTTAACCCACCGGATAATTGCCTCTGGGGGTGGATGAAATCACTAGTATACGAAACACGAGTAGAAACCGTGGAAGGACTCCACAATCGAATTTTTAATGCTGCATATGTCATTATAAACAATCCTTAAGCAATTCAACGCGCAACACGAGCGATTAGCAAACGTGCTGCAGCTTGTATGAAGTTGGGGGGGGGTATTTTCGAAAACATTCTAAATTAGTGGAATTTTGTTGTTTTACTAGTATTTGTTTATATTGCTTTTGAAATAAAAAATAGTTACAAAAAAACTTTAGAAACGAATAATTTAGAGACGGTTAAGAATCGGATTCAAACATATGGGTTAATTTTTTTTATTTTAACTGTCTGAACATGTTTCCAAAATATTTTCTCTTTCCTCCCGTAACACCCTGTATTTAGCCAGTCTGCAGTGACTTTTGTCGTCTAAAGCAATACTTTATGTACATACACCAAATAAATAATTTAAATAATCCCAAAACTTAAATTTAAATATTTATTTTTTAAGCTTGCTTTGCAAACTCGAGGGACAGGGTCATCCTACGAGAATTAAACAGGATCATATTACTGTTGTCCCGTTTACTTTTTTCCAACACTGAGTAAAATAATTTAAACTGAAACAAGGATCTAAGATAAAGAAAAAACATAAAGTTAACATTATTTAATAGGACACCTTATTTATTGGTTCATTTTTGCAAGCCTTGCATTTTTGAATGTCAACAAAAAGGAACTCGTTTTTGTTTTAAGTAACAACATAATTAATCTGCTTCGTATAAAAAATTTACGATTTAAATTAGAGGACAGAAAAAGATAGGAAACCTAAAATGCCAAAACATAAAAAGTCAGTATTTTGTCAAAGTCTAGCGTTTATTTCTATTTTTAATTGCATTGTTACCATAAAACAGTTTTATTATAGATACGTTCTGTATTGCTGTAGCAAATTTCGATATTAAAAAATTTTTTTGGTACTTGTCAAAAATTCCTATCTTTATACAATGGGACCCCTTCGGTGCTAGTCCAGGGGTATAAAGACCGATTGTGCTCGGAACCATTATGCTCTATAAACAGGCAGATTGTCAACAAAATAAAGAAAAACTGCAAAAAATCCCAAAAAATTCAGAATGGCATCGTAAATTCGCTGAAGTCTATTCGTCCCCTTTTTTTTTAAGGAACAAATCTATTTCCTTTTTACGTTATAAAGGCAATTTTTACTGACCTGTTTGTTATATTTAAAAAATTAAAAATTCAAAACGCTTAAAAACTTAATATGAAGTTTTTATTTTAAACAGCGAGTTTTTATTGTTCTCATTAAACTAGATACATAAAAAGTACGTATAGCTATATTATAAAATTCATTATATGATTGTTTATGTTGGCATCATGAAATTTTGATGATCAATAAAATTACGGTGCGCTATCACAAACATATTTATGTA
>JAHBCN010023013.1:0-13024 GCA_019359885.1 Listronotus oregonensis | reverse complement strand
CCCAGTTTAAATACTTTCGTAATATTTTGGACGACTCAGCGTATTAACTGTCCAAAAGCAGTTTTTTCAAAATCGCAGTTAAAATACTTTGAGTAATTTTTTGGGAAACGACTCAGCGTATTAACTGTCCAACAAGCAGTTTTTTCAAAATCGCAATTTAAATACTTTGCAGTAATATTTTGGACGACTCAGCGTATTAACTGTTCAACAGCAGTTTTTTCAAAATCGCAGTTTAAATACTTTGCAGTAATATTTTGGACGACTCAGCGTATTAACTGTCCAACGAGCAGTTTTTTCAAATCGCAGTTTAAATACTTTGCAGTAATATTTTGGACGACTCAGCGTATTAACTGTCCAACGAGCAGTTTTTTTAAAATCGCAGTTTAAATACTTTGCAGTAATATTTTGGACGACTCAGCGTATTAACTGTCCAACAAGCAGTTTTTTCAAAATCGCAGTTTAAATACTTTGCAGTAATATTTTGGACGACTCAGCGTATTAACTGTCCAACGAGCAGTTTTTTTTTAAATCGCAGTTTAAATACTTTGCAGTAATATTTTGGACGACTCAGCGTATTAACTGTCCAACAAGCAGTTTTTTTAAAATCGCAGTTAAAATACTTTGCAGTAATATTTTGGACGAGTCAATGTATTAACTGTCCAACGAGCAGTTTTTTCAATATCGCAATTTAAATACTTTGCAGCAATATTTTGGACGACTCAGCGTATTAACTGTTCAACGAGCAGGTTTTTTTTAAATCGCAGTTTAAATACTTTGCAGTAATATTTTGGATGACTCAGCGTATTAACTGTCCAACAAGCAGCTTTTTCAAAATCGCAGTTTAAATACTTTGCAGTAATATTTTGGACGTCTCAGCGTATTAACTGTTCAACGAGCAGTTTTTTCAAAATCGCAGTTTAAATACTTTGCAGTAATATTTTGGACGACTCAGCGTATTAACTATAATTATCCGATTTAAATTTATTAAATAGATTATTACGCCATAAATTTTATGTTACAACTTGTGTATCTTTAATTTCTTAATAAATTTGACGAAAAGTTTGAAAACGACTCCAAACATTACAACAAACGCGCGATCTCGCTTTTAAAGCGGAGATGTGAGGGGTTAAAGCAAGCAAGGAAAAATGTTGAGGAAAATGCTTTTCCTTTTTCCTTGCTTGCTTTGACCCAGTTGCGGCTCTAAGATTTTTAATTTTTTTTAAATAAAAAGTAGGACATGAAACTAACACCATACAGGGTGATTTCTAAGTTGACGCTTTTTTTACTGTGTATAGAACTCATTAAAATAAACACCTTTTTAAATAACTTTTTTCGAAATACTGAAAAATAAGAAATTTACATTCATTTAGTGTCTCGAATACGGTCCTGTCTTAAATAAGTTGTCACCGCCCAGAAAGTCGCCGGGCTGTAGTGCTTGGACACGTCGAATGTAATTTTCCTGCAATGTTGTTCACACTTTTTTTGACTTAAACCGACCTAACTTGCAATCACCCAAGTACGTGTTGATATATCTTTCCCGATTACATTTAAAACTTGTTTTTTCCTTTGCAATTTTTTAGGATTTCTCGGTCTTCCTGCATGCCCTCCACGATGCTCTTGCAAATCGCCAGTATCTCTAGGTCGTTGATTAAGGTTAATAAAATACCTGGGTCCAGGATAGGACCGCAAGGGAAACCGTCGCGCGTTTAATCTGGAAGCAGCGGCCCCAGAATAACGACTCTCTTCATAAATGAACAACATATCTACGTATTTACTATTTAGTACAGTGGATGGGGAGAAAAAAGCTGTTTGACCTCCGGATTTTTTTGTACAGTTTCAATTTTTATGAAAATTTGGAATTAAGTTGCTTATACCCCTAGATCAAAGTTTATATATGCTTAGGGTGTGCTTTTTATTTTTAGGGGGTAAAAACCACCCCTTATGCTAAAAAATTAAAAAACCATAAGAATAGACCTTATGTAAATTAAAATCATAGCTAAATATGTAGAATGAATCTATTTTTATGTTGTGAGCTATATCTAACATTATATTTTAACGTTTCAACCCTTAAAAATCACCCTTAATAACGAAATTCAAAAAAAAATGTTTTTGTCATTTTAAAATTATTTAATAAGGCTTGTATTGTAGTAAAAAAATATTTTAACAGTTTACGGTATAATAAATATTTAACTATCCTAACTTAACATTTAAATAACCACGCCTTATGAGATTTACAAAAAATATTTTTTTTTTGACAAATTAAAACGATTTGATGATAAATAATTATAGTCCCGGAAATGAAGCTAAAAAATTGCAAAACCTCGCAATTTTGTGTCCTGCATCGATTTGTATAAAAATTTGGAATTAGGCGCTTCTAACCCTCTACTTTAAATTCTATTTCGTGGTGATGTGCGCTGTTTGTTTTTTAAGGGTGAAAACTACCCCTAATTGTTAAAACTTATGGAATAACATTTTAAACCTTAAGATGGGTAAAATTTGGTTTGGATTAGTTGATTAATGATTGTTTTATGCTTTAGAATACAATTTTAAAATATTTCAACCCTTAAAATATAACCCTTATTAAAGCTTAAATTAAAAAAATATTTACCCTAAAAAATTGAATAATTTACCATAGTGATTTAATTTTAGAATGCTGTTGCTTAAAAGATGTACTAATTTCATTTCGCAATTTTTCTACCCTTATAAATCAACCCTTATTATAGCTTAATTAAAAAAATATTATTTCCAAAAAATTAATAACTTGACAGATTTAATAATTAAAAAGTTTACTGCCTGAAATATTACCAATTTCATTTTTTTTTCAAATTTTCAATCCTTAAAAACCACTCTTTACAACATTGCAATATTATAAATATAAATAGGAAAAGAAAGTAGAATTGCATACAAAATTATACCGGTAAAAGTATAGAAGTATACCGGTTTTATAGAATATTATGCTCCGAAGTGGGCTATTAGACTTTTTCGAAAAAAAAGTTGATTGGTTTTTTAAACATAGCTCCTTTACTTTTAATGATAGAAAGTTTGTTCAAAAATAATTTTGTAGGTTTTTTTAAAAGCTAGAAGCTCTGTAAATTAAATCCTTTTTAGTCCCTTACTTTTAAAATGGAATGAGTTTAAAGGGCTAGAATAAGGTGGTGCCCGCTCGTAAATAGAGGCTTTAAACGGCCATATCTGGCCAAATATTTATTGTACAGAAAAATATATGAACTAAAAAGTGTTTGTTATCAAAAAAGCTATAATTCGGTACACTAGCATTTTATTCGTATTCAGTTTATTGTTGGAGTTATTTAGAATGTATTTTTAGAAATTGGAAAAATCGTTTCATTAAGCTCCAATTTTTTTCTAAAAATTAAGTATTTTAATTTGCTTAATTCTAGAATATTAATAGGATCACCTTATAAAAATAATCCAAGTGTACAGATCTATTTTATTAAGAGGAATTAGGGTTGTTTTTAATATCTTTCGTAGAAAAAATAGGGTCGATTTTTTATCATTACTCCTTAATTTTCATGTAAAAACTTTTCTATTCAAGAAAGGTCTTATTATATACTTTAAAAAGACCTATATTTCTTTCCTTCGCTAATTGACTTTGAATCTTTCAAATTTAACATTTGACGAACAAAAGCTAACCATTAACAAGCCGTAGCTCGGTTGTATTGGTTGTAGAGAAATTATAAAAAAACTTTTTTTCTAGTTTTTTTATAAGCTACAATTTTTCCCTCTACAGTTTTTTCATGAAATGCATATTTCTAGAGTTATTCGTGAAAACCCCATTAAAAACGTCGATTTTTTCGTCGAAAAACTTTTAGTTTTAATCGAATAACTCGAAAATATTAGTTTTAGAAAAAAAAATGTAAAAACATTTTACTTATAATTACTTTCTTTATCAATTTTGTAGTAAGAATTAA
Source organism: Listronotus oregonensis (assembly GCA_019359885.1). Lineage (NCBI taxonomy): Eukaryota > Metazoa > Arthropoda > Insecta > Coleoptera > Curculionidae > Listronotus > Listronotus oregonensis. The sequence goes on along the minus strand of JAHBCN010023013.1, from coordinate 9,095 downwards.
TAAAAAATTCCACCCCCAAGATGAGGTGGCAAACCCCCAGGATAAAAGCACCTCGCATGATATAAACTTTGATCCATGGGCTATTCCCTACCCTCTGTAAAAAATTCAGGTAAATCCATTCGGACAAAAAAATTCCTAGGCAAAATGCCTCATCTCCTGTGCTAATTTTGTATTGTGCCATTTTCGCAATTTAAAAATGATTTAAAATCAGCCCTCGGCTTGTCGCAAAGCAACTAATTCATAATGTGTGATTACTTTTAAGATAAAAAGAAATTAAAATCCTGGAGCCGTCATTACATTGGCTACCCACTTTTCGGCATTAAAAGCGAGATATCGCGTTCAGCGCAATTTTCGGAGCCGTTTTTTTACATTTTTTTCAAAAAACTTCTATAAATCGATGATATATAAGATGTGAAATAACTTAAATCGGACAGTTGAGTCAAATATCACTGCAAAATATTTAAACTGCCACACGGAAAAAAGAATATTCTAAATTTAAGCATAATAATATTAGTTTAAGGTTATCTTAGCTTTGTATATCCCCAAGACTATATTGTTTTAATTTGAGAATTTAAAATCTTCATTTAAATTTATTTAAATTAAATATACACATCGTTATTTGTAACATATGAAAGATTTATTTTTATGCATGCAATTGAATCAAATTGTTCTATAAAGATTTAGAATGAAGATATCAGTAGCTCAGCATAAGTCGAAAGTTTCTTTAGAAATAAATATATGATTGTGTTATATTGAAGATTCTACCGAATCTGAAAAGTTAATTCGGAAATGTTAGTATGTTTAAAATAAAACACAACTTCTCAAAGCAAAATTACGCCCTATTTAAAATAAAATATCGTACTTTAAATCTGAGCCTACAATTTGTATTTCTAAGAATATGATATACTCAAATTAAATATTTAAATTTTGGTTTTATTATAGCAAATCTTTGGTATAAGTAGGTTTTGTTTTATTTAGTGATATTGTAATATTAAAATGAAAATATAAACTATTTAATTTAATAATTTTAACATGTTCGGTTTAATATGCTGACATTTTTAGAACTAAAATATGTACAGGGTGTAACAAATTCGAGTGTATCCATGGGGATCTTGGAAACCGTAAGAGATACGAGGTTGGTTAAATTAAGGTAAAGTTGCGCATTTACTTGCCCTACAAAATGCCGTTTTAAATGTGTAATTTTTCCGAATAGTTCCAGAGATATACGAAAAAAATAAAATTTTTAACCAACCTCGTATCTCTTACGGTTTTTAAGATCCCCATGCATACCCTCGAATTTGTTACACCCTGTATAATACATTTAAAGAGAAGCTGCTGCACCAATAACTCAACACATTCTTTTTTAACGTGACCGGATTTTTTTTCCGTATTCAGTCAATTTTAGTAAAATAATGTTGTATATGACCTCAACACTGTTGACCTAGACAACGTTACTTTCATTAAAATTGGAAATACGAAAAATATACGGTTACTTTTTTAAAAATGATAAAAATCCATTATTACGTTTAGCTAACATTAATATAGGTATACAATTTTTTTCAAGTTTTTTCGCTGTGTTAAAAAAGTCAATTATAATTATAACAGGTTTCGCTGACAACTACAAAAAAAACAACAGGTAAAAAATCTTAACGTTTATTAAAAAAATATCTTGCTGAAGCTTTTTAAAAATCTGTTAAATAACAAAATATAATTTTCATTATAGAAGAATTAACTTTAAGTTCTACTTTCTTGGAAAAAGAAACAGTCTTGTTCTCAACTTCGTAACGAAATAAAAATCAGTTCAGCTATTTTTCTTTGAACAGTCATTCGAGGCCCAACCAACCAACGGGATTAGTTTTTTAAGAAGGCCTTCGGATAACTCTGGCAACTGGTCTTCCTCTTACATTTTCTAAAAAATAAAATAAACATTCGAAATGCTAAAATTAAAATATTAAGCAACACATTTTTCTGTAATAAGTAAATAGGTGGGTATATCAGATTTCTATACCAACATACAGATAAATAAAAATAAAATATAAATAAAAAAATGTTAAAATTTAATTTAAAAGTAAATTAACTCCTACATACATACAGGGGCGACAAACTACAAGTACAAAGTGTTTTAAATATAATTAATTCAAAAAACTGTTTCTCAAATCGTATACTTACTAGGTTTTACTAGGTACTCCTAAACATTTAACTAAAAAGGTAAAGATACTCAGGCTTATAGAATATATAGAAAGCAAGATCATAATATGTATTATTGTTATACATTTTATTTGTAAGAATTTTTTTCAAACAGGTGCAGTTTGGGGTACCTATAGGCTACAGGGAGTCAAAGTTTTAAAATAATATACTTAACTAAAAGCAGTTTGCTTAGAATAGCTTTAGTCAATTTCATTTACCCATATTCCTACCTGGCAAGTTTTAAAAAATGTAACGGCGCCAATCCTTTCAATTTCATTTAAGATTTTTGAATAGTTAAATAAAAATTTTTATTTTAAAAATAATGTCTAAAAATATACAATTTATTAGACATGTAGGTAGGTATATGTATATATTGTTTGTTAGGTATACTGAATTTTATCACACTCTGTACTCATATTCTGTAGCCTGTAACAATATTAATGGTTTATACAATGTACTAAGTAGTGTTTTTAATCAGTTAATATCTAACATTTTATATAAACATGTTTAGTTACGAAACAAAAGCGTATGCTCCTATAGGTAGTTTATTTAAATAAAAATGCCTGTTTGGTGACATGAGATCTATCGACCTGGTTTGGACAACAGTTTTATAAAACAATGTGTAAATATTACTAGGCTTGGATAAAACTATCATCACTGTTGTAAAATGTCTTCAACTCCCATTATTTAATCGTACAAACACCCAAAACAAAACACGTCAACGAGACTAGAACAGTCGATTAAATTCCTATATCCTTCACCTTGATCTATAATCACAAGAATGACCGGGCAAACCAAGCACCGCCAGTTTCCGGTGCCAATCGGGGTACATCGTAGGTGGACTTTCTAGAAATGAAAATTTCCAAATTTCAAAAATTTTATATTTAGATTATATTGCAAATATATTCTTAAATTGAGCAATCCAAATGTTTCAAATTGAACATACAGGACGCGTTCTTTAAATGATATGTCATTTTAATTGTAAATAACCAGTTTTTATTTTAAAATTAACTGAAATTCAAAGTAAAATTATATGTAATTTTAAACTGAAAAACAAAGAATTAGCTTTAGACTCTATTTTTAAAGTGAAAATATATTCTGAGGATATGAAATAATTTTATTAATCATTTTGAAATATTTCTTTTAAGGTGGCTTTCTTCAAATAAGAATCGGTAATCTCAATTTAAATAAATATAAACAAAAATATCTAAATACTCTATTTGATAATATGTTTTTTCCTGTGCATTTTGATAAAACTACTCGTCGGACAGCGATCGCTTTTCGCCTTTTTAAACGCAAAAGAGCAGCTTTCTAACTTTAAAAGGGTCTAATTGTAAGTTGGGAATTTTAAAAAACTTACTAAAATGGTTATACTGGGTGTCCCAGAATATGTGGGCAATCTCTCGGAATCTGATGGAAAACCTAAAAATATTATGACAAGTTCCCATAAACTTTTTTCCTACGAGCCTTCCCTACTGAGTTACAGGCACATAACAGGGTAGCCTGGAAATCTTTTTTTTTTAAATAACTTTTAAAATACTAGGCGTAATTTAATATTTTTTTAATATGATGGTTACTAGATAAGTCCTCTTTAAATGAACCCACTAAATCATATTTGGCCTATTTGGTTTGCCATGGACGGACTAGCTCTAACACAATAATAGCAATTTTTTTAACACCCTGTATGATAAAGGCTCAACAATATTATTTTTAAATAGCTTTAACCTTAAACTAAAAAAAAGGTATTCTAGATTGACATCGTTAAAATCAACTGTTTACGAAAAATAAAATATCATGTTTGGTAATTTTACAGGGTGTTTTTTAATTGTACGTCAATATTTAAGGAGGAAATTTTTGGATCCTTTTTAAGAAGAAAACTTTATATGAACGTATATCCTAAACGTCTTAACTTTTAAGATACAGGGTGGTAAAATTCTTAAAAATTTATCATTTACTATTAATATTAGCAATACCACTTTAGATATTTTAATAAAATTTGGCATAAACGTACTATGTATCAATAAGCATTGTTTAGTGTACCACATTTTTTTATTTCCCAAAACAGGCAAGTCAAATTCTGTACGAATGCCACTGGTGGAAATAAAAAAAATGTGGTACACTAACAAATGCTTTTTAATACTTAGTATATTTATGCCAAATTTCGTTAAAATATCTAAAGTGGTATTACAGATATTAATAATAAATGATTTATTGTTAAAAATTTTACCACCCTGTATCTCAAAAGTTAAGACGTTTAGGATACGTTCATAGGAAGTTTTCTTCTTAAATGAACCCAAAAATTGCTTTACTAAATATTGACGTACAATTAAAAACACCCATATAATTAAAAAAATTACCAACCTGATATTTTATTTCTCTAAACTTTAATTTCATCGATGTCAATCTAAAAACCTTTTCAGTTTAAGGTTAATAATCAAAAATAATATTTTCAGCCTTTATCACACAGGGTGTTAAAAAATTGCTATCATTGTGTCAGGGCTAGTCCGTCCCTGGCAAAGTAAATAAGCCAAATATTATTTAATGGGTTAATTTTAACAAGCCTTATCTAGTTACCATCAAATTTAAAAAAAATATATTAAATTACGCCTAATATTCTAAAAGTTATTTAAACAAAAACGACTTCCAGGGGCGTCCGCTATGTACCTATATCTCCGTAAGAGAGGGTCATAGGAAAAAACTTTATGGGAACTTGTCATAATATTTTTAGGTTTTCTATTAGATTTCGAGAGATTGCCACATATTCTGGTACACCCTGTATAAAAAACCATTATGTTTATTTTTTAATCCTTTTCTATTAAATCAATTTTTTACTCTAAAAGAAAAAAGTTGCTATTTTTGTAGGGTTTTATATATAAAAAAAAAACAGGGAAAAAGCAATAATTTTTGTACGGTTTTTTATTTTTTATTTTATGCACCACTTCTCCAAAGCTAAAACTGGTGGTGAGCTGCTAAATTTCAGGTACTAGGTTCTATTTTACTCTGTAAACTGAGGCCCAAGATGCGACATGTGTTATTTTGTTTAAACCTATTTTTTGTACAAAAACATAGTAATTTTCTTTTTCAGGCGCATTTTTTTTGCTTTTCCAATATTTTGTTACAATAAAAACATTATTATTTTTTAGGCAGTGATACCCACACTTTAAGGACCTGTATATCAAGAACATTTAACAGCAATCAAACCATAATACCTCTATGTGAATTTATTAATAATGTTATCGCACCAGCTAATTTCTACAATGGCACTTTTAGCTGCAGAACATGTAATAGCCACTTATGTAACACCCATACGCTCAGATCAGGAGACGGTATAAATGGATCAGCTATTGCTTCATTGTCTTTTGGTACAATTATAGTAGCCATGGCATTATTGCAGCTTGGATTCATGTAGGATACTTATTTATCGTTACCAACGATAACATTTTTATTAAAATATATTTTTAAAATTAAAAAAATGTATATTATATTAAAAAAGTAATAAATAAAATTTTTGGAACTGATTGGAATCTTTCCTTTTTTGGAACCATACCGTAGCATTTTAACAAATAAACATTAGGCAACTTGTTTTTTAAAAACGATTTATAAAGTACTCACTTTCCGAACCATTCAGACAAGAGAATATTTTCCGAACTAGCTTAGAAAGAAGTGCAACTAATTCGGAAAGTGAGCTCTCCCTGAAGTAAAAAATATTATCCTGTAACGCCTGGACAAACAATTGCAATGTCGAATAGAAATAAATACTTATTTGAGTAGACCATATGCAAAACCCGCTAAGTGCTTCATAACAGAATTTAGGGTATTAAAGAAAACCGTATAATCAAATAAAAATAGAAGATTGAAAATTATTTAATAGTTGAAAAAATTGAAAATAATTTTTAAGTCTTTAAAATATCGCCCATAATCCTTTAAATAATATAATTAACTTATTTAAGTTTTATTTTTGTTTATAGCGTGTTTTGCTACCGTATCTTGTAAATAGCAGGTTTTGCAAATCATCAAGGCCGTCAAATTGATTTTTAATAACTTGCAACACCCGCTAATTTCGTTTAATTCGGGCTTAATATTATTACTTTTTTATTTTATTATTATCAGGGCGTCATTCGGAAGGCCATCCGTATCGAAGACCCCTCCTTGCGTCCGCACGGTTAGTGATCCTCGGTCAAATTCATTAGCCTCAGTAAACGAAGGACAACAGATTAGTGCATTTTCAGGACCAGTTGTTCGGGTTAATGTTGACATGCGAGAATACACTTCAGCTCCCCAACACATTTTCCTTCATGCCCCCCAAAACGCCGACAATCAGCACAATCGTACGTTAAACTCCGGATAGAGCCTCCGAAGTTCGCCAAGAACATCCAGATATTTGGCTCGTTTCTTTTATTCCTTTATATCGATGTTAGTTTCCGCTGAGGCAGAGAACTCAATCACATACATAGAGTTATTTCTTTTATCAAGGAGAACGATATCAGGTTTGTTGGCGCGAATTTGATGCATAGTTGGGAATGCATAATTCCAATATATGCGACAGTTGTCATTTTTCACTACTGCCTCGATATCGCCGGGAGCAAATGGCAGAACTGCTGTATCATCGATGCCGTAATAATGTCTGAGGTAATAAAAGAGTACCCGAAGCGCATCGTTATATCGGTGGATGTAACCACTGACAGCATGCACTGGACAAGCTGACAATAAGTGCATAAGTGTTTCGGTTTGCTGACGACAGGCTCGACAAGCAGTATCAGGAATATGAGAAAACTGGCTTTGGCATACCAATGTGTTTTTCACCCCATCCTGGCATGCTAGTAGGAAACCCTCGGTCTCAGACTTGAGCTCAGCAGACTTAAAAAACCCAAACGTGAGGTTTCGAGATATATTGAGCCTTTCTATGTTTTGGTAAAATACTCCGTGTTGCGGCTTATTAATGTGATCTAAGAGCATCTGTTGTTCTGCTCTTTTAACTGCAGTTCTTACGGCCTTAGACTTAAGTCTTATAAGTGATTGGTCGTCCTTTGAATCTATTGCAAGTCTGAGACAGAATTTCTCCGCTGCTCGCTCAGCTGCCATGAATAGAAATGCTTCAACATTAGCTAATTCGTCTGCTCTTACTAGTTGCGTCAGTCAATCAGTAATATTGGAAACTTGACAAGCAAGACTCTAAAACTAATGAAACTGCGACTGCAATGCCTAAAATTACGACGTGTTAAAACAAACTTTTTATACCTTAAAATACCGCGAAATCTAAAAATATCTGGTTTTGCAGCCGTATTTCCAATATGCCAAATAGTCATTATCAAATATAACGCACTTTGCACAAGTTTAAACGTTTAGCTGCCTCCGCATCTGTAAACCTCGTGCATATAGCGGCTTTTGAAAATGTACCTACTTCTTTCCATCCAATTTTAAGTAGGTAATAACGCGTTTTGCAACTCAAAATATGTTTAAGAGGTTAGCTTTAAACTTTTAGAAGACAATGCTGCCAATATCCTAATTTTTATTTTTTTGACATATAGCGTGTTTTGCACCTTAACCCTGACCTTATGGAGATTAACTGACCTCAGATTCCGATTCACCGACCTCAAAAACGTACGTATGAATTTTTTTAGATTTTTCGAATCATACTTAACATTTTTATCCCAAAAACCTTGAAATGACCTTGGATGATCTCTAGGATAGATGCTAATAAGCGCCGGATTCGGATTTGGTTACCTCGAAAACAAATGCATGAATTTTTTCAGATTTTTCCCATGGTTTTTTTTTACTTGAGCTGAAAATGATCTTGAACCTGACGTGATATAGGTTAACCGTCCCTCTAATCGTAATCAGCGACTCCAAAAACCCTAGTAGCACCTAACCGCTTCCGGCGTTTCCGCGTAGATCAAATGTTGACCAGTAGCCCGTTCTGTAGGTAAAATAAGGGCTGTTTATGACGTTAATTTGTAACAGATTGAAGAAAACTCAGACAAACTAGGAAAAGACTTCGCATAACAGTAGGTTTGCTAACAGGGCACGATAACCTAAGAGGGCACCTGCACAAGATAGGCTCATACAATGGGGACCCAAGTTGCAGAATGTGCGACGAGGGGAAGAAACAGCCTACCACATACTGTGTGAATGTGAAACGTTAAATCACAAAAGACAGGCATTATTTGGGCAACCGAAAATGAGCCCACAGGAATATATCAACCAACCAGTCTCGGGGTTATACAGACTTGTAGAAGGAACAAGACTAATGGGAGGTAAAGACAATGGGATATTAGGCACAAAAAGTCCAAGAGGCTGCGCTGCCTCCGGTAGTGAAAGACGGCTCCCAGGAAGAAGAAGAAGAACAGATTGAAAGGGGTTAGAAGTTGTAGAGGGTGATTACCTGAATATGACTATATAGTTTTAGACTCGAAAAAAGTGTGCAGGGTGGGGGGGGAGGGTTAAAAGTATTAAAAACGTGTTTTTCGCTTCTGAAAGCTTTATTGTTAATTTCAGACAAATACGTTCAAAATGTTTTTTTTAGGTATTAAAAAAACCTATAATTTGAGCCCGGCTAAATGAAAAAATGCAAAAAACCCTTAAAAATAGCCATTTTTTGAAATGTTAATAATTAATGCAAAAATATTTTTTTATCCATTTCTGTCATTGCAAAACATCGTTTTTTAAATTCTTAATTAAATGAAAGGTTCTAAAGCATGATCGGATAATTTGTTGCTAAGATATTGAGTTTTACTGATTTTAGAGCCCCCAAACTAGAAGGCTATATCTTTTTTGTTTATAAATATTTTAGGTATAAAACTGCCTTTTGCTTTTTCGAGACTTATGTTTTACTAATTTAGATCAACAAAAAAAATAAATTAATATTCAGTCCTTTAGCCAAAAAAAAAAAACTTTTTTTTAATAAACAA
>JAHBCN010023012.1:0-12940 GCA_019359885.1 Listronotus oregonensis | reverse complement strand
AATTATAATATTATTGAATAAAGTCGGTAGGTTTGTGAAATATATGATGTGGCTGGCTGAAGGTTGGATATAATAAATTGTGCCGTTGAAGTCAGGGATTTTAGTTATGGCGGCATCACAATGACAAAAATTAATGACACCAGAATTTGTTTAAAAGTTAGCAAGGGAAAAATGCTAGTTTAAACACGATTTAAAATAAACAAAACATATACCGGGTGGTGCATCGCCAGACTGGCTACAGGAAATCCCATGTAAATTTTGAGACATTGAAATATTGGCTCCCCATTGAATTTACAACAAAATTGTACAAGACTATTTCGAAGACGTTTATAACATTAGCTCACATACTTAATTTCGTTTTTTTTTTCTGATAAGGCAATTAAAAGTTATTTAAGAAAAACTATTTGTAAAATCGTTGCTTAATGAATCCACCAGAAATAAATAAAATGTCTTGTCAACTTTTTAATTGACGTTTTACTTTGTATTAGTTATTTCAAAATGTTTTACAGTATTGAAGAGAAAATAATGGTTGTAATCATTTAATAAATACAAGTAATTACATTAAACTACATAATGAGATTTTTACAAAATGAAAAATTTTTTTAGGAAGGTGAAAACGCATTAAAAACTGTCTAAAAATACGTTTTAACACAAAACATTGAAACTAAAAGCTAAGTTTTTTAATTAGATGCTCAAACAGACCTCTGTTTACTGCTAAGCAATATCCTAAAGGGTTATAAAATTCAGTTCTTACATTATGAAGTTGTAATGCGATAGTCGATCGCACGCCGCTGAAATTGAAACTTTAATTCTTCTAAATTTTGATAACTCAAATTTGTATAAATAACATTTTTGATATGACCCCAAAGGAAGAAGTCGTTTGGCGAAAGATTAGAGACCTAGCTAGCCAATTTATGGTTAATTTGGTCCTATAGTGAGTCCATTGAAAACATTTTGAACATATTCCTTACTTCTCGTGAATTTGCAGGACAACCATTCATTTGAAACCAAATGTCTTGATTGTCAGGTGCAACTTTTTCCAATGCCGGCCCCACTTGATTTTGTAATAGTTCTAAAAAAGTTTCTGTTCCCAAATGGTGATTCAAGAAAAAAGCAGGTCCAATAATCCGATGTCCAAATATACCCGCCCAAACGTTTACCTTTTGAAGGTATTGGGTTCTTGTAGATACAAATCTGTGTTCATTTTCTTTGCTCCAGTATCTGATGTTTTGAACGTTTGGTTCATTGTTTAATGTGAATGTGCATTCGTCACTAAAACAAATATTGCGTAAGAAGTCCCTATCGATATTCGCCATTTCCATAACTTCAAAACAAAAATCTGCTCTTCGGATCTCATTGCCTTCCCTTAGTTCCCGATGTCTTTAATATTTGTACGAAAATATTTATATTTTTTTAATTTGCGTAGTACTGTGCTGTGATCCTTTCCTACAACTTTGCCAAGAACCCGTTGCTAATTCCTTTATTTTCTTCTACATGAAGTAACACATTCAAATCGGCATTATTTCCTTGAGCTCTTCCATCGAGTACATTATTATTTCGCTCTAAGCAGTTGCATTTATTAATAACAGTACATTTTGTCTCAAACTTATGAACAATATTTTGAACTGTTGTCTTACTTGGAATGTGTCTGTCAGGAAAAAACGTAGAGAACATGTCGGATACTCTTCGATAACTATTTTCCATGTAATACCATTTAATCATTGTTATTTTCTCTTTAATACTGTAAAACATTTTGAAATAACTAATACAAAGTAAACCGTCGATTAAAAAGTTGACAAGACATTTTATTTATTACTGGTGGATTCATGAAGCTGGTTTTTCTTAAATAACTTTTAATTATCTTATCAGAAAAAAAAAGAAATTTAGAATGTGAGCTAATGTTATCAACGTCTTCAAAATAGTCTAATACAATTTTGTTGTAAATTCAATAGGGGAGCCATGTGATGTATCTCCAAACGATTTCAAGTGATAAACAGATCCTTAATAAGTTAAATCTTATGCTTTACGGAAACTTAAATATAATTGAGAAACGCTTTTCTCTAAGTAATTTCTTGTCCGACAAGTGCGTGGAACGGTGTGTCAGCGACAATTGAGAATAGAGTCCCCTTACAACGGGAGTCTATGTATGTGCAAAGTTTTTTGGGCTTGGGCTCATTGTCCTTGAGTCACTGGAAATATCCTCGGGTGCCTAAAGCAACCCAACTGACCGCCTCGGGCGGCAATAGTGCGCTAAATGTATATGCATCTTAAGACTACATACTGAACTACCTGTCTGTCCCTCTGTATCGAGCACTCACTTGTTATTTAAAAAAATATATGTATTCTATAATTTTTTTTTACAAAGCTACCAGGTTGCCGCATAAAGTAATAGAACAAAATAAATAGCTCATCATGTACAGAATCCGGATGAAAACCTCTTAGATCCCTTTTAAGTTATTATGATCATATGCTTGAAACCTTTCATAACGTTAAAAAAAAGATAAAACTGTTCTTGGATCATCTACAAAAAGGGTCATTATCTCTTGGAGGTAAAATAAAAGGTTTCTACGATTTAGTAGCTTTAAATGTAGAATTAAATGCATAAAGGATGCCACACATAAGCGTGTACTTTACAGTATTTTTTTAAATTGTAAAAATGTAAAAACTAGATTGTGTTTAAGACACAATCTAGTTGGCAAAAAATTTTCTGTACCTGGTGTTAAAATATTGTTATAAAATGCTAGATATTAGAAAATAATTAAAGTTTAATCATTTAGATCTTAATTTACGAAATCCAAAATTTCTTTTTCTTTTCAAAACAATATTTAAACATCAAGCATTTTATTTTAGTAATATTTAATATTATTAGTAATTATGCAAGTTTTTGCCACTCAGTATCTCTTTTGGTTTGCCGCGGTCCGCATTAAATAAAAATCATTATGAGGTTTTTAAACCAGTCAATTTACGGTCACCTACGGGAGGTCAGACTTATGGTTTAGGCACGGTTACTTTTAAATAATAACTAAAACAATATTTTAAAACAGTTAGCAAAGAAGAAGTATTAACAGACAACCGTGCGAAAGTCAAATGTCCGGGACTCAAGAGTTGATAGTTGGGCTTAGGCGTCAGTATTTGACCTCCCACATGTGGATAAGGTACAGTTCTGTTCAACAAAAAGTTGTACAACAGTTGTATCGTGTAAACCTGCCTGCAATATCCAGTATTTCAAAAAAAAAGTTGTACAAGAATATACAATTATACATCATTTTTTAAAATGATATGATGGGGTCAATCCATTTCAAATTATTTCTTATAAATTAATTTTATTTTTAAAAAATAACAGCAAATATATTTATAAAATCACAAAATTTAACAATGAATGATCTATAACAAATTTCAGATTAATTAATTTAGAAAAAAATATGTAAACATCATCTGTAACAATTAAAAAACAGTAATATCCAATATTTTGTCATAGCATCGTTTCTTTCTAAAATTTCATTTAGCCTACGGAGTATGGAAAAATAAAGGTTTGCGATTAACAGAGGATCATCACTTAACTCATCCCATGTTTGTTCAATAAAATTTATCAACATGTCTCTATTTAACTAGTAAATGAGAACACAGTTTTTACTTTGTTTACTATCACTATATTAATTAATTTATAAAACAGTGACTAGTTCGTAGTATTACATTATCAAACGAAAGCTTTAAACTACAATCTAAACAAACCCAACTTATATATCTTAAATTACTATAATAAAGCGCATAGATGGGGAATCTGAATGGTATGGCTTTAAAAAGTTTATTGAAGGGTTTTATGGTACCTAACATTTCAATCGATTCTAAAATATTGAGTTTTTGTTTTTGGCGGTAATGTAATTTTTAATTTACTTTCATCTGGGAAAGAGTGTCCTGATTCTTAATGGTTTGCAAAATTTGAATTATGCTTTAATAAAAAAGATGACCTATGTTCCTTATATCTGTTATAAGTTTCTGCCAGTTTGTCCAATATTAGGCTATTACATTCATCACAATTTAATCTATAAACTCCTGATTTTTTAGCGGGGTTTTTTTTACATTAAAAAATAATTGTGATAGTTTATATGATGGTCTAAAGGCAACTTGAATATTGTTATAAAATAGCCCATATATTAACAAGAAACAATATTCAAGTTGCCTTTAGACCATCATATAAACTATCACAATTATTTTTTAATGTAAAAGAAAAAACCCCTCCGCTTAAAAAATCAGGAGTTTATAGATTAAATTGTGATGAATGTAATAGCCTATATATTGGACAAACTGGCAGAAACTTTATAACTAGATATAAGGAACATAGGTCATCATTTTTATTAAAGAAACATAATTCAAATTTTGCAAACCATTTTATAGAATCAGGACACTCTTTTCCAGATGAAAGTAAATTAAAAATATTACATTACGCGCCAAAAATCAAAAAACTCAATATTTTAGAATCGATTGAAATATTTAAGTACCATAAAAACCCTTCAATAAACTTATTAAATGACCATACCGATCTTCGGAATTCCCCACTCTATGCCGCTTTATTATAGTAATTTAAGATATATAGGTAAGTTGGGTTTGTTTAGATTGTAGTTTAAAGCTTTCAGTTTGATAATGTAGTAGTACTACGAAACTGCAGTCACTGTTTTATAAATTAATTAATATAGTGATAGTAAACAAAGTAAAAACTGTGTTCTCATTTACTAGTTAAAAATGAACTATCACAAAGTAACGGACACCTCAATTCAATATGTCTCTATTTTGTGGTCTAAAATTTATATCGCATATTTTTTTAGTCATCATGCCCCACACGTTTTCAATTATATTGACACAGGACATTTTGCAGGCCACACCATAGTTTCAACATTGTTTGTTGCAAACCACTCTTTTATTATTTGGGCATTATGGACTGGACAATTGTCTTGCTGCAGTATGAAATTGTTTTCGGGGAAATGATGTCTAACACTAGGAATATTGTTAAAAATGTCCATATATTAACAAGAAACAATATTCAAGTTGCTTTAGACCATCATATAAACTATCACAATTATTTTTTAATGTAAAAGAAAACCCCTCCGCTTAAAAAATCAGGAGTTTATAGATTAAATTGTGATGATTAATAGCCTAATATTGGACAACTGGCAGAAACTTTATAACTAGATATAAGGAACATAGGTCATCATTTTTATTAAAGAAACATAATTCAAATTTTGCAAACCATTTTATTGGTTTGCAAAATTGGTGGCAACATCACATTTTCCAAAATATTTTTATACGTGATTGCGTTAAATCTTTCATTTAAAATCCAACACACCCCCAGTCCATGTCTACTTAACCACGCCCACACATTTACCGAAAATCTTCCAGATCGATCAGAATTGTTAATATATTCTTCATTGTATCTAGTTTTATTTGGTCTGTATACTCTGATATGCCTGTTGGAAGTTGAGTGGAACGGTTTTTCATCAGTGAACACCACATTATCCCAATTTTCCCTTAGAATATTGTTGAGGGCAAAAATTATTCTGCCCTGTTTGTGTTCATTACTTAGAACTAATTTCTTTGCAGCAACATAGTTTTAAGATGTGAGTTTTTAATCCTCCGACAGGCCTTTGGTCGAGATCCTGGGAAATTCGTTCGTTCTATAGCATTTAGAGCGACTTGAAATGGATTGGCTTGTAAATACCTTATAAGGACATCGTCTTCTTCATGGGTAGATATTCTAGGTCTGCCTGTTGGTTTCTTTTTCTCCAGCGTTTCTTCAATTTCCCATCGACATTTTATTTTTTGCACTGTATTTTTACTGGTATTCATAATATGGGCGACATCTCTAATCGGTATGCCATCTTGTATGTGGGCAATTACTTGAACTCTTTAAATAGAATTAAGTTGTGGCATATTATTCCAATAAAAAATCTTTTCTCGTCAAAAACCGACCAATCAATGTCAGTGACAAATTTAAAGACATTTATAAAACCCTGATTTACACTAGCCTAAAATAGCTGTACAACACTTTTATGAACAGAACTGTACACTCTTACCGAGCCAAAGAAGTTGGTAATTCGCTCCTTAGTGGGTGTTGTAAATATTGTAGTCCCCCTATAGTTCACAGATCGTAAGTGTTACCAATGGTAACTAAAGAAGATACAGAGTCACATATGGTAGAAGCCCCAATATATAGGTACCACAATAATATTATAAAACCTATCTTAATTAAATTTTAGAGGTGAAAACATTTGTTCGCCATGTTAAAACAATGTTTTACGTCCGAATAAAATTTTCGCATTCCTTTAATTTTCAAAACACTGCTTCGAAAAGTATGACGGAAATTGCCAAAGAAATTATGGCCGAAATAAAAGAGCGAAGTAGAGGAATAGTTGCGTTTTTCAATTTCATGACTTCTGCTGTCATGTTGTTCTTTTTGTATCTAGTTTTTCAGTAAGTATAAGAATTTCTTAATGGGCAAGTTTTACATTTTTTTTTTTAATGATACTAATATGTTTCCAATATCGCCCAAAAATGTTATGTATACTTTATTTGGGAAAAAGATACCTCGTGTCGTAATAAAAAAAAATAAAAAGGTAAAAATAAAAATTCTAGCAAAAACGCCCTTCAATGCTGTGATGTCATCAGTCCCAAAAATTCGATGATGCCCATTTTACTTAGCAATATTTGTACTACATGGCACCTCCTTAAAAACTGTTATCGGATTAAATAATCCTTTTAATTTTTGGCAAGTAAAAAAAAATCAGCTGTTCATCGACTTGAATTAAACATATATTCCTAGCTCCTATATTTGTACAAAGTCGTTTAGGATTTGTACATTTTTTTAATTAAATAGTTCAAGATTATTTTTATGTAAAAAAGATTGCAAACTATAACAGGTATAATTAATATGCTAATAAACTAAAATAGCAAACTTAATAGTTAGTAACGTGCATTAAACTTGTGTTACACTGCATATTTGAACATTTGCTTTTATCATATTTGTTAGTTTTAATAAAATCCAGCCATCCGGAACCATCCAGCAATTAAAGTTATTTACAGGGTGTCCCAATGTGGGCAATCTCTCGGAATCTGATATCTGACACAATAATAGCAATTTTTTTAACGCCCTGTATGATATAGGCTCAACAATATTATTTTTGGATAGCTTTAACCTTAAAATTAAAAAATTTCTTGATTGACATCGATAAAATCAACTGTTTACGAGAAATAAAATATCATGTTTGGTAATTTTTTTTACATTATACAGGGTGTTTTCTAATTGTACGTCAATATTTAAGTAGGCAATTTTTGGGTCCATTTTAAAAAGAAAACTTCATAGACGACTTAACTTTTGAGATACAGGGTGGTAAAATTTTTGAAAAAAAAATCATTTATTATTATTATCTGTAATACCACATTAGATATTTTAATGAAATTTGGCATACATGTACTATAAATCAAGAAGCATTTTTTATTATACGACATTTTTTCTTTATTTGCCAAAATGGGCAGGTCAAATTTTGCACGAACGCCACTGGTGGAATTTAAAAAAATGTGGTACACTAAAAAATGCTCATTGGTATTTTTATATTACATTAAAATATTTAAAGTGGTATTACAGATAGTAATAATAGATGCTTTATTTTTGAAAATTTTACCACCCTGTATCTCAAAAGTTAAGACGTTTAGGACATACGTTCATATAAAGTTTTTTTCTTAAAATGGATCCAAAAATTACTTTCCTAAATATTGACGTACAATTAGAAAACACCCTGTATAATGTAACAAAATTTACCAACCATGATATTTTATTTTTCGTAAACAATTGATTTTATAGATGTCAATCAAGAATACCGTTTTTTTAGATTAAGGTCAAAGCTATCTAAAAATAATATTGTTGAGCCTTTATCATAAAAAATAAAATATGTTAAAAAAATTGCTATTATTGTGTCAGAGCTAGTCCGTCACTGGCAAAGTCAATAAGCCAAATATGATTTAATGGGTTTATTTTACGAAGACTTATCCATTAATCATCATATTAAAAGAATACTAAATTACGCCTAATATTTTAAAACTTATTTAAACAAAAACGATTTCCAGGGGCGTCCGTTATGTACCTGCATCTCCGTAGGGGAGGGTCATAGGAAAAAAGTTTATGGGAACTTGTCAAAATATTTTTAGGTTTTTTTTTAGATTCCAAGAGATTGCCCATATATTCTTTGACAAGATCGGGAACGATGACGTTAATCGATCATAAAGTCTTTTAGGTCAGGTGAAAATTAATTTAAAATTAGGAATTTTTTAATTATAAATAAAAATATTATATATATTTTTTAATTATTTACATATATTTTAATAAAAAATAGTTTGTCGAGATCTTAATTTGATTGTGTGAAACTTGCCTATTGTCGTTATGTTTTAACTAACTTATATGAACTCTTTAATTCACAAAAATTGCAAAGTTTTTCGTAAAAAAACTGGTGAATAAAAAAAAACGTTTGACCTTTTATTATTTCTCCTTGTTTTAAAGTGTTTTTACAGTCTAAAATTATCCTACATGAAATTTTTCTTGATGCCATTTTTCTTGTATGCAACTTTGTAAAAAATTTTTAGAATTAAAAAATTATGCTGCAATTTGTTTTGACAGTAAGGTCTACCAACTTACCGAAATTTGTAAACAACTTATTTAATAATTTTTAAAGCCGGTTAAAAAGTCGGGAAGATGCAAGAAAAATAGCGGCTGTCGTAATCCTCTTAAAGGAAAGAAAATTGCAACAATTTTTAAAAACCAAAAATGTACATGCGCAGGTAGTAAAATTTCAGCAAGCAAAATTTCACGTAGGAAAATTGTAAAAACACATTTAGACCTATAAAAATGTTCAAGTTAGATAGTCTGTAACATACAAATTACATTCCAAGTGTCTTAGTACATTAAATATATTATGATTTTTTATTTGTAGAGTTACATATTATAGAATTAAGTATCTAACTAGTGAAAGGTTTGATAATATTTATATAACTAAATATTTTCGAGAAATCGATCAGAGAAGAGCAAAACTAGAAAAAGAAACAGTTTTACCGTTAAATAAAAAGGAGTCGCTAATTTATGTTCCGGTAAGTGAAACATATTTTTTAATGCTTTTTGCTCTTCTAAAAACTAGGAAAAATTTAATAAATAAATTCAATAAGGGTCGATTTTACAATGTCGTGTCAAACTGTGATTTAACCCGGAGTTTAAACTTTGGTTTAGCTACTATCTTTCTCTCTTGTCCTTTTTGCTCTCGGGATAGCATGGTGACATTATGTTTCTATTGCTCGGATCGAATTTCTCCATCCTTGTCTGTCTTAAGCTGCAAGAGAAGCTTCATGCAGACTGTGACCAATGATTTCTTTGGTGTGATCCACCCAGCGCGTCAGAGACCTTCCTTTTGGTCGTTTACCATTAATCTTTCCCTCCACAATAAGTTTTTCAAGCCCATTCATTCTTCTTGAGATGTGTCCAAAATATCGTAAGTATGATTGGTTTATCCTGGTTGATAGCCTTGTGGTGATTTTTAGTTTTTTAAGAATTGACACGTTAGTACAATGTTCTGTGTATGATATTCGCAGCATTCTTCTGTAGGCCCACATTTCAAAAGCATCTATCTATTTTTCTTCGATTGGCCATTTTTAAAGTCCAGGTTTTAGAGGCATATGTGGCAATAGGAAAGATCAAGGAGTTTAATAATTTCAGTTTGTTGCGCTGGGATATTGCAGAGTCTTTCCATATTCTGGTTAGTTTTATTGTTAAGTTACGTGCCATGGCTAGTCTGCGTTTGATTTCTTCGTCACAGCCGCCTTTGTTTGTGATAAGCGATCCGTTTAGCTACTAAGGGAGTTCAAATATGAACCAAAATTTTATTTTCAAAACTAACCAGAACTAACTAAATGACTGGCCCTAGACGCAATGCCGATGCCGTCTTAAAATTCTTGCAATGAGTTATCTTGAAGGCATTTATAAGGCGTTTTCATTTAATTATTGTCAAAATAACAGAGCATGCAATTTTTTTCTAGTTAGTTCTGTATTTGTTTAAATTTTTCTTAATATTTTCTTTGCCACCCACTCTTGGGATCCTACCTTTTTCACTTGTGATCCTTCCTAAATTTGTAAACAACTTACCGAAACAATTTAACTGGGCATTAAGACCGTTATTTCTCATACTAAAAAGAACCCCAAATCTTTAAATTACAAACCGTGGTTTTTTAAATTTTGTAACAAAGCGAGACTTTTAAAGACCCAAGCTCACAAGAAATTTCTTTGAAGTCCTAGTCCCGAAAATCGACAGGCTAGCATCCAAGCAAGAAATCAGTTCAATCAAACTGTCTCAGAAGCCAAAGAGTGTTTTAACAATTGAATAACAGGTAAAGTCCTCCCGCTCGGAAGGCAGTATATCTTGCTGGTTCTTTGCCAAAGATATCAATCGAAACTTTTGTACAAACTCTGATTCGCGCCTAACCTGTGAAAATAAAATTGTTTCTACCCCTAAGGAAAAAGCTAAACCATTTGCCAAACAATTTACTGCCAGTACTAGTCTTGATCATCCCGTTAATCTTTCTTTTTCAACAGTTACTCCTGTTTATCATAAAATAGCCGACATCATTTTTAAGGTTAAACAGATCAACCGTATCATTTCTTCTCTTAATACCAAAAAATCGTCTAGGCTGAATAGCATACCAACAATCGTCTTAAAAAAATGTGCTCCCTAGCTTGCACCAATCTTAACTCGCCTCTTTCGAATATCTTACGACACGGGCATTTTTCCGAAGAGCTGGAAAGATGCACGTGTGCAACCTGTCCCCAAGAAAGGATCCAAAACTCTCCCTTTAAATTACGGACCTATATTTCTTGTTTTAGTTGTTTGTAACTAACCAGAACTAACCAGATCGTTGCTCTTGACATATTGAAAGCTTTTGGAATCATGGGATCCTTAACAAACTTCCTTCATACGTTCTTCTTCTACCTTCTCTCTTTCATAATCAATCCCATTTATAGCTTTGCCGACGATAGTACCCTCCATTCTAATATTAAATTTCTCAAGCCAGTCTGATTTGGGATAGAGCGCAAGGTAACTCAGATATCTCTCTCAAAAGAATTTAAGCTAATCTTGAATTGGGACAACAAAAATCTTGTCAAGATAAATGCGTCCATAGTCATGTTTGATGTCGCGAAAAAGTCTGCCAATGCTCATCCGTTACATGTGAGTGGCCAAGTTCTGCAAAACAAAGAGTCATTTAATCTTGTTGGCCTTATTTTTAAGAATCAGTTTAACTGGGACGAACACATTACATCCATAGCCTGAGCAGTTTCGAAAAAGCTCGGATTTCTCTTTCGAGCTAAAAAGTATTTCTCCTCTTCTAATCTTTATGCTCTGTATGTAACCCAAATCAAACCTTTTTAAAAATATTGTTCTCATGCCTGGAGAATGGCGTCTCCCACAGCTCTTAGCATTCTTGATTCTATTCAAGGGGGAGCTGTTCGAACTTCCCACTTTGATCGGTTCTTCATCCCTAGAATGTCCATGGAACATGCTACCTGCAGAAGTTTTTCCTTTCCTACAAGTCTTCAAATATTTAAGTCCTTTGTAAGTAAACTCCCTCTTACCACACTTAAGACATCCACGGTACGTTAGGTACGCTTTTAGCCTCCGTGGACTGTCCCAAGTTAAAAAAATTACCTTGATGACGCGAACACATTTAAAATTGTAAGATATACGGCCTAGTGATGATCGCGTTTGTTAAATTTAGCAATGGACTTAGCAATTATTAAAAGTTAGCAACGGTTTAGAATGTTTAACAAAACGTCAGATTTTGACAGGTTGCCTACTAAAATCATTGAATAACACTGACAATGAAGTTTTGTTACACATTCTAAACCGTTGTTAACTTTTAACAATTGCTAAGTCCATTGCTAAATTTAACAACGCGATCATCACTCGGCTGATAGACTTGTGCATAAGTCTATATCATGGGTCATGGACCAAAGCGGTCCATTCTTACATGTCAAAGCAATTTAAGAAATCCGCCACAACATAATTGTAAAATTATATCGGTAAAAAAATTAGCTTAGTGTAACATAAATATATAAATATTATGTGCTAGATTGCTTCTGGAAAACTTTCTAAAACAGAAAAAAAGAAGCTATCCAAAGCATTAGTTGCCTTAGCGACTGCATCTGTAAAATTGGCAACACATATGGTAGCCGACTATTGTTTGTATTGGATTCTTACTATGATTACTTACCATGGAAGATATCAATCCAAAGTACAAGGTAACTGAAATTACTTTTTGCTAAATACTTCCATCTTTATATTAATTTTAAATATCTTGTTAGCAAAAAATGATAACTGTTTGCAAAATAAGAATTATTTTTATAATTGTTTTCATTTTAATATTAATTTTAAATGTCTTATTACCAAAAAATTAGAACTGTTTGAAAAATAATTACTGGATCCAGACGAAATAACCATAAAGTTGAGTATTCAGATACTTTTGTATATATAAATTTAAAATTTAATACATTTTTGTAATTAAATTAAACGTATATTTTAACCCTAAAAATAATTTAATGTGTCGTCTGGTTGCTATCATTTGGTAACCTTTAACATTGTGTTTAAAATATAACTTTAATAGCACCTTCGATTAAACTAAACATGATATCAAAAATATTTAGAGTAAAATTATACTTTTTCACCAACATTAAAAGTTTGCTAAATACCAAATTAATACATCCAAAAGAACCTAAAAGTTCAACAAATGGTGAATGTGTGTATTCTCAATTTTAGCTCCTAATCTGCCAGTAGCTCATATTTCCGGAGAAGGTTTTATAGCCACTTTGCTTAGAGCCATAGTTAACGCATTTCAGCCAGTTGGAATAAAACTTGAAATT
>JAHBCN010023011.1:0-12949 GCA_019359885.1 Listronotus oregonensis | reverse complement strand
TTCTAAAATTTCCAAAAAGTTTTATTCTTATACTATGAACCCCATAATATAAATAAAGCTATTATCTGCATCTATGATGAGCGAATGCGGTCTTGGTTTTTGCAGAAAACCAAGACCAAGACCGCCTTTTCGCTTGCAAGACCAAGACCAAGACCAAGACCGAGGTGTGCAAGACACAAACCCCAAGCCGCCCGATTTTTGCATTCCTTTTTTTTTTGATATTGTAATATTTTATTGTTATATTTAATAAACAGACTTATTCCAAAGAGACATGACAAAAACTGTATCAAGAACTAAAAGAGGCGATTTTTTAAAAAAGTAAAAGTTTTTTAAAAAAAAATAATAATTAATCGTTTACAAGGAAAACTAGGGGTACAAAAGTTAAGAAGCTGAAAATTATTTAAATTTTTTTAATGTTTTTTTTTTTAATTCGCTATCAAGTGATGCCACTTACAGAGGGTTAAAAAAATTTTAAAAAAATACAGAAATACATTATTTTTGTTTACACTGTAAAAGTAGACCATTAAATTGCTTCATAAATTAAGATAATGTGAAAGTAATGGATTAATAAAATATATTTGCCATGTAAAAAGGGGAATACTTTTTATAAAAAGGGGATTCAAAAATCACCCGGTTTAGACGAAAAGTAAAACAGAAAATAATTTTAAAAAAACCATCTACGTCGACATGGTTTCTATATATAACAAAATTTAGCATAATATACAGGGTGGCTTTTTTTTCAAAATTTTTTTTTTGCCATAAATTTTTTATTTTAGGGAGAAAGCTAAAAATAAGGGAGTCTTCTTGAGTGGCATGGATTGATCAAAAAATTCTGAAATAGAAAAAATTTTTTCATTTTATTTTTTTTGTCTATAATTTTTGTATGTTTAGTTTTTCAAAAAAATAGGATTTCGAAGATATCGAGTTTTGTCACACTATTGACCCTTTTTGTATCTGCAGTTGTTTATAAATATTTCTACAAACTTTGTACGGAAAAAATTTAACCAATTTTAAAGGTAAAAAGTTCATATAAACTGAAAATTTTTTTAAAAATTTTTTTTTAAAAAAAAACCAATGTTAACATATCAGAATTATTTTCACATAAATTTCACATTGGTTGAAATTAAAAATTTTTTTTTTCTGCTCAAACAGTACACAGTTTTTTATTTGCTCTAATTTTATCTGCTTCTTCAAAGAAAATTTATATAATTCTTTCATAACCACTAAATGTATAAAAGAAGGTTTTTCTTAATTTAAAAAAAATAGAGGTTATAAAGGGGTGGATTTACGCAAAGGCTAAGTAGGCTGAAGCCTAGGCAAATATTATGGGCGGCAAATTAACGATTAATTTTTAAAAAATGTGATGGTAAATTAATACATTTTTTTTTTAATATTTAGCGAATAGATAAAAAAATTCTGAAATTTGTTTTAAAAAATTGTTATTTAATTTTCTGTATGTTTTACTTTTGTTAAATTTGTTAAAAATTGTTTTATAAGAATAGTGTAGTTTACATTCAAAAAATATTGACATATTAGGGCGGCAAAAAAAAAATTAGCCTATGGGCGGAAAAAAGTTAAATTATGACGCTATAAATTAACCCCTTTATTTAAAATACCCTTTTTTTAACAAAAATTAAAAGTATTTTTAAATTTTAAAATTGGATATTATAAAATTTTAAAGAAAAAAAATTGTTCCCATCTTTATTTATATTTAAGTATTAAAAAAAAATAGTTTAGTCAAAATTTTTTGTTTAAATTTTACCCCCAAAAAAAGCAAAACCAGCAAGACTCTTGCAGCAAGACCAAGTGTGGTGGGAACCCAAGACCAAGACCTTTTTTGGCTTGCAAGACCAAGACCAAGACCAGGTTTGAAGACCAAGACCAAGACAAGCCCGGTCTTGGTCTTGTTTTGCTCATCACTACTGGAAAATGATGACTCATCTAGAAACTGCAATGAATCATTTTAATTCAAATGTTGTTGTTCAAATGATGTAAATGTTGTTGTTGGTAAAGATTTTGATCTGTTGGTATTACTTACCGTTTAAACTCCAAATGAAAAATCATTTATTTTTAAAACCAGGCATTGCCCCATCCAAATTGTAAAAATTGCATTTTATTTTGACATGCTATGACTAGCATGATACAACCTCTACATTGTTCCGAAGAGGTAAAACAAAAGCTTTTAAATTACTTAAAAAACAAAACTTAGTCACATCTACTAAAGTTTTTAAAGATATCAACTATACTTAAGAAACTTTAATTACCCACGGAATTCGGTTTTTTTACAGTATATGGAGTAAAAAAAACTTAAGAAAATTATTTACTTATCTTTTGGGAAATTAATTGAAATAAAAAAAACATGTGCAATTAGCTTGTCTTTTCAAACCTCGGCTTCTCTCAACCAATTTTATCGGTGATACTATCGGGTTCAAGTGTGGTTTGGTTATCAACGAACCCAAAAAAATGGGTTGAAGCTAATTAATTTAAGTTTTGGGGAACCATCCACCTAACCAGAGAAGCTCCTAAACTATTTTTTGCAACTGAAAAAGGGGGTTTGGTTAAAATCCTGCAAAAAGTTGGTTTATTGTGTTTACGATTATGCACCAGTTGTGTTTAAATATTGAATCTTTATTTAAAGAAGATCCTTACAATAATGGCGAAACAACTAATGTATCGCTGTTTGAACAATTTACATCAACTCAGGAAGAATATGACGAAAAGACCTTTTATTTAACAAGGATTTAATAAAATAGACCTATGACCCGGGGGAAATACTTAAAAACACGTCAAGTATACTACCTCACAGGTGGCTTGGAACCGTTTGCATAGTATAGGGAATAAAACTTTGGGTAATATTAGAATTGCTTTTTCTCAAAAATGATGCACGATATATAATTTTTGTTTTAGTTTTTTTTTTTTCACAAAACTAACCTTTCGGCTAAAAAATTCAAAAAACCCCTTTCGCGAACTTTTTTTAAAGAAAAAAAATTTTTGCACACATAGATCGATGGGGATCTTGAACATTTATGCATGTGTAAATGTTTATTTTGACCGGATAATTACTACAAGAATTGCAGTCGATCAACATTATATAACAAGCTTTATATTATACCTTGAATACTTATGTTCTTAATAATTTACAAATATAAAATATTTTTGTGTTTTGTGTTCCAAAAAAAAAAAGGTTTTAGTAGAATTACTTTCTCTCCCTTAATTTAAATATAAAATCACCTTGCGTGTTAGAACATTTTAATCTGAATTAGATTGGCTTGTCTCTTGTCTATTCAAACTTTATTCACGTCGTTCACCAACTGTTTTAGCATGCCAAAAGTATCACTTTCTGTACTTTTACGAAAAATAACTAAAATGATTTGACAATCACCCTTTAATTTTTTCCATTCAAACAATATTATTATTTTTTTTTAAATAAATTTTAATCTAATACAATTAGCAATTAGACGTTTGTAAAGAAATAGATGTAGAAAAAATATACGCATTTGTTCCTACATATCTATCTTTTTTAGGATGTGATATATGTCACAGAAGAAACTCAGATAGTCACTCACACAACTGCAGGATAGCCAACAATAATAATAACACCACGCACAACCATCCATTTCTGTGCGTTTGTCCTGGGGCATCGCAAACAAAACCAACCTTTCAAAGAAGCCAATTTTTTTTGCTCTCCCCCATTCTTCCTTTTTGTCCAGCGTCAAATTTTTTTCTACGTCGGGTTTGTCGTGGCCGAGGGGTATTGTATATACCGAGTGCGGGTTTTTTTTGATGGGAATCGCAAGTGTTAATTTGTGGCAAAATTTTAAAATTCGTAGGTATTTTTGTGCGGGGTTTATTTTGGTGTTGATCGCGTTTAGTGCTAAAACAATTTTAAGAAATAGGGATTGGTATGATGAGGAGACTTTGTATAGGAGTGCGATCCCCTACAATCCACCCAAAGGTAAGTGCTTTGCGTTGTGCTACTATTAACGTAAGTGATACATGTATACTGTTACAAGTGTAGAAAATGTTTTATTTTACACGAGTCTAAAGGATGTGGTGCCAAGCCACAGAGATAAAATTCCGCGAGTAGTGTATAAACGCCACTTTTCGCACTTGTAATGTATGCTATTTTTTTAGAATATTGTGTTTTGTTTCTTTCCTTTTTATTTAAAAGATTAATTATATGGGTTTAAAGCGCCGCTGCACACTTGCGGCTTTTTACCGTCCGGCACCGCTGCGGCGCGGCGCCGCGAATTTACCTGCATACATGCTTTGGTTTTTGCTGCGGTTCCATGAAAAACGACGGTTCGAAAAAACCGCGACGGGGCTGCGGGGCGCCGGCGCCGCATCGTTACCGGACACAAGTGTGCATCACCTGATCTACCTGTTAGTACTTTAGACCTTAATTCTTTAGTCTTTAGTCAGCGGCTTTAGTCCCGCTGCACACTTGTACAATTAGCTGAATTTACGTAGGTACTTTAATTTTTATTAATTAAAAAAATATATATTCCCTCTTATGTACGGATCATTATCCAATGAGAACTGTACGAGTCATATTTGTGAGTTCTCTCATATTAACAAAAAAAATGGCTAATAGCCATCTTGTGTATTATTTTCCATTTGTTCCCGAACAGTACTTAATAATTAAATTAATTGATGTAAAAACAAAAATAATATGACATAAAATTAACATGACTTTTACCTTATTTTATGTTTTTTTTGTACATTTAAAAAAAATGGATTTTAAATTTATTTTTAAAAACAAAATTAATTTAATTACACGTTTTACTTTTACCAATATTTACTTGTATTAGAACTAATAATAGAGGGCAGAATTTGACAGAATATTGACTTTATGTCGTTTAGTCCTATTTTTATTTTAAGATTTCCAGAATATCAACAAAATGACAAGAATTTTTTAACAGATGTTTGTGACTTACTGACGAGTGGTTTAACTATATCTAAAAGGTGCTCTGCCAGTACAGGGTGTCCCATTTTGGGTACTTTTGCGGGATATCTCCGTTATTTTTAACGTTAGCGGGATGCGTTTTTTGAGTGCTAATTTTTCGTGAAGCTAAAAATGCCGTTAACGAAATTTTTATAGCCCTTTTAGTTTTTAAAAAACAGGGCATTTTTCAAAATATTGAATATTGGAACCCCCCTCGTATCTCCGTTATCCCTCAACTTATTGAAAGGTAAAATAACCCTCGAATCTATTTTTTTCCGTAGAGTGCGGTGGTGTAGAAAATTCTTGTTACATATTTACTATTTTTGAGTTGTAAACTAAACTTTTGTTTTTTAATGGGACACCCTGTATATTTATAGACTATAAAATTTGTCTTTCTTTTAACGTTTTAAAATATATTTTCAATTTTTCTACATGAGAACGAAAATGTTGCTTCGATATATCCCAAAACATTTGTCTCTTTTCTTTCTCTGTTATCTTTGTTGTATGTTTTAGGACGCTGGCGAACAAAGGATCCGTGCTCAACTAAATTTGCTTTTAAACGAGCAAATATCTCAAGAAACGGTTGCCTTCTTTCTGAATCATATAGACAACATCGAAAAAGTGCAGAAAAAGTTTTTAAGGTTTTGTCAATTTTGATTTGCACATGTAGATAATGAATTATTTTTAAACACTTTAAGAGATCTTTATAAAAGTACCTGATTGCTTGTTAAAAACGAATGACATTTTTTAGGTTAAATTTTATGCCACCAATTATGGAAAATATGGTCCTATGACCAGAACCTTAAAATACTTAAATGACCATTCATCTCTAGACCCTTTTGGGGGCTCACTAAATAGATTTAAGAAAAATATATTTGGGCTGTTTTAATTTATTAAAGGTTTAAATTGTTAATATTGTTAATATTTCAGTATTTTGTTAATCTATGTTTGAAGATTCTCTTATAAGTAAATTTTATTGATTTATGCTCAGAAATTATCCATTTGTAAATTTGCTGAATGTTAACTTTATTTTAGTTTTAGAATTAAAAAAAATGTATTTGTAATTCTTCAATGGGGTTTCCTGTTTATTGATAAATAAATAAATAAATCTAACAAGCACAAACATATAATGATAATAGAGATTTTCCTAGCCATAATAGCTTACTTACCTTTAAAAATATAATTCCGAAGTTTCTTCGGAATTTTCATTACTCTGTATAAAACATACCAGCATATCAAATTTTTCATAATTTTCATACGCTGTCATTATTTAAAGAAATTGATAAATATCAATTAAATAAAAATACTAAAGGAACGAAAATAAACTGGTTCTGGAAATTTAACCAAAAGTCGATTAAAAACCGATAAGAGACAAATATTTGACATTTATTTTTGTTTCTTGTAATATCCATGGCCTACTATTAAATTATGAATTTAGTTTCAGGAAATTTTCATTTATTTGCGTGTTTTTAAGTAAGTACATACCATTATATATTTTTAAAACGTTGAAAGAAAGACAAATTTTATAGTTTATAAACATACAGTGTGTCCCATTAAAAAAAAACCTAAGTTTGATTTATAACTCAAAAATGGTAAATATATAACAAAAACTATCTACACCACTGCATTCTACGGAAAAAAAATTAACAAAGTGTTATTTTACCTTTTCGATACGTTGAAGGATAACAGAGATACGAGGGGGTTCCAAAATGCAATATTTTTAAAAATGCCCTATATTTTGAAAACTAAAAGGGCTATGAAAATTTCGTTAACGGCTTCTTTAGATTTACGAAAAAGTAGCACACTGTCGCGAAAACCGCATCCCGCTAACGTTAAAAATAACGGAGATGCCCCGCAAAAGTACCCAAAATGGGACGCCCTGTACATACAGTCGTGGGTGCCTTACTAAAAGGGTAACTGGCCTCAATGATATATAGTCCTTGTAAATCTTGGGTAGTTCATAAAGATGTGGAGGGTTTCCATTATGTGATGTTAAAGCTGTTCTAGTTTTATCTGTCAGTATTCTCTTAAAGTTCGGTAAATTTTGTGCTTTATAGATGTTGTGGGATCTAGATTCAGAGATCTGTATTCGCATTTCTGGGAAATTTTGTTATTGCATCCATGACAACAGTGTCATTCCTCTTGTTTGCTGGAAGAATTTTAGTTAGATTTATCATTTTGCAGGTTTTTGAGAGCTACTAAATCATTTTAACTAAGATTATTTTGGTCATTTTGTTTTCTTTCTAAAACAGTTCTTACTTTCCATTGAAGTTCTTTCGGATATGGTCCCTAAAGTTGTATTGATTCTACTGAAGTTATTCTTCTTCTTCTTTTTCTTCTCTGGGAGTCGTCTGAATTTACTACCAGAGGCAGCGCAGCCTCTTGGGCTTTTTGTGCCCAATCTTTTATACCAATCCTCTTATTAGTCTTGTTCCTTCTACAAGTCTGTATAACCCCGAGATTGGTTGATTAATAATATATTTCTGTGGGCCTATTTTTGATTGCCTAAATTATGCTTCTCTTTTGTAATTCAATGCTTCACAATCGCACAGGATATGGTAGGCTGTTTCTTCCTCCTCGTCGCACATTATGCAGTTGGGTCCCCATTGTATGAGCCTATCTTGTGTAGGTGTCCTCTTAGGTTATCGTACCCTGTTAGCAGTCCTACTGTTATGCAAAGTCTTTTCCTACTTTCTTTGAGTAGTTCTTCCTTCGACAGAAATGATAGCAAACTTTTCCCAAAAGATACTCTTCTGCTTTCGTAGACTTGGAAAAGACATGTTTATAATAGTTTTTTTGTTGACAGTTTGTTTGGTTGGTTGTTTGCTATAAAGTTGTTGTTTAATTTGTTATTGTGTTTTTGTCGTAACTCGTCTTTTACCTTCTCACATGTTTTCCCTATCCCTTGGAAAATGGGGTCATTGGTCACCATTAATTTTTTGTGTTTTTTATCTTAGTTTTTTTAATCTGTTTTAGTTAACTCATTATTTTTTTTATAATTTAAATATATTTTGTTTTTACTTAAACTAGATACAAAATCCTTTTTATTTTATATTTTTTAGTATTCTTTTAGATTCTACGGAAAAAAAGTAAAATGGCTACTTTACATTTATTTTAAAAATACGAGAAAATTTACTAACCAAAACCAAATTTTTATTTTAATTTTTAAAATGTGTGTTATTTTGCTTCTATAGTCCAGTAAATAAAGGGACAAAGCTGTATATAAATCTGTACAGTGTTCCCTTGTGACGCGAGTTCATCAAAATGGGAAAACCTGTACCTATTATTGCATATGAGTTTGGGTTCATTCTGATTTTTATGGAATATTTAAAAAAGCGGTCAAAGTTTTTTTTCACAATATTTTGAGAGTTTATCATTAATTTATTGATATAAAAAAATGGTTTGTTATTAACATTTATTTTTTATAATGAGACCCTAGCAAGTGTTTAATGATCCCAGAAAATTTCCTTCACCATCTTTCTTGCGTTTTGATAAAAAATTGTTTTCCGGCTATCTATTTAATGTTAAATGTTATGGATTTTTCGACGGCCGTTTTTGCGAAAAATACTGGTGTTGCGAAAAAAATGGTAGGAACCATTTTTGTAGATTTTAATTTTTTGTCCATACCAAAGACAATTGTAGTTATCACTATAGACGCCCAGTCCTTTGTATAAATACTTTTTGCCGACAATCGAATTTTATTAGAATTTTAAATTTTTACCTGCTGAGGTACCTCTCAGCGTTGCCTTTTTGACTTCTTACTGTGTTATAGTCTATTTAAAGCGTAGGCTTCCTTCGCACATATTTATGTTGCAAAAACACAGATATTGGCCGAGGAAACGAAGTAATGCACGATGAATTTTTTGTGCTGAAAGATGGATTTAAATGCGGTTTTTGGTATTCGATTCGTATGAACCTCTTAAAACTTTGTAAACAAATTTCGTTAATAAAATAAAAACTGCCGTTGTGCATTAAAAAAATTAATTTTTGAAATGCATTTTATAGTTTATAATTAGAAAAAAAATATATAATTGTAAACTTAAAAATGCATTTTTTTAATACCCAAAAACCAGTTTTTTCCCATTAATTAAATTTGTTTATTAAATTTGTAGCCGTTCATACAGTGAAATGCAAAAAACCGTTTTTAAATCCCTCCAAAAAAATCCCTCTGGTACCTGGCCAGTACGCCACCGCTGTTAGTGAATCTATAAATTATTATTGTTAATATAAAATAACATTAAGTTTTTGTTAAATTTAACTATTTTATGTAAACAAAAAGGTAATAATTGTGCAATTGGGCATCATTTAAATGATGTAAATCAGAGTGTTTCAAAAGTCCTGAATGGTCTAAAACTTTCCATAAGTTGGCTAGTGAGCCAAGGAGTTAAGGAAAAGCTGCTAAAAATATTTAAAAATTATTAACAATAATATAAATCAAATTACAGGTCCTATATTTTTCTCAAAAAAGAGCAGACTTTTCAGCAATCTTATACAGTTATAAAAAAAATAATCGTCACAATAGCTCTTTTATATTTATTGTACTTTATTATAAAACTTTATTTACGTAGTGTAAGCTTTGCTGGGTCTAAATTGTATAGTTTTTAAATATTACGCAAATACCTATTTATTAAGAACAATATAAAAGACAATTATTTATTCTAAAATTTTAATCACTTTTTAGGATGTAAAATCAACATGAATATTTTTGTTTTAATTTAACAAATGTTTTTATTTTTTTTAAATTTATTTGAAAAAAAAAGTAATAAAAAAATCAAAAATGTTAATTTTTCGATTAAAAAGTTTTTAAGATTTTTTTTGTTAAATCTTAAAATTCATATTTAAAAAAAATAATATATTTGTCTTTGTACGTGGAATATGACACAAATTACTAGAAATTGCGAAACTTAAATGTAATGCATTTTTATTTTTAAAATAAATAAAAAAAATTCTATATAATTAAAATATTTTTTTGTAAATCTCGAGAAAGGGAGCAGATACGACTTTAATTCAAACTGGATTTTGCAGTAGAAATATGGAGTATTCGAATCCCGCGCCCCGTTACCTTTCACATTTTTAATAATCTTACCCGTGCTTCAGAGGTACCGTGCATAGTTAAATATACCGATTATTTAAGCAGGAATATAAATTATAATTGAATAAGATCAAAATTACCATCCAATTAAAATTAACGCGCGACCTTAATTGTTTCTCATATTTCCCAGTAAGTGGCTTCCAATCTTCCCAGAACTTAATTTTTTAAAATTTATTTTAGTCCTAAAATTAAATATAAAACCTTGTTTGTAATCATAACCGCAACAACTGCCTGTTTTTTTTCACAACTTACAGAGAGGTAAAAAAAAACATGCAAATATGAATTTTATACTAAATTACTCGTCACAATAAATTAAGATGAGCATTGCTTTTCGTTTTTTGCAAATTTTAAAAAATCACCCCCATCTAGGGGTTGGAAAATAGTCAAATCTGAAGAATTGCGAAAATTGTAGTGGTATTAAAGTTTTCTCACATTTTTGTTTCAAATGGACCTTGGAAAAATGAAGTAATTTTTTTCATCCCTAAGAAGGTTGTAAAAACCCTCATGGACTATGTGAGGTGCAATCATCCCCCTAAAATATATAAAATCGTATACAACTCCAAAAATTGCAAAACATCGGAATTTTTAGGACATGTCTAATAAAAAATAAATGTTTATGATAATCAACTACCCTATTCTAAGGGTGGAACTACTCTTATAAAAAGGAAAAATTGAATAAAATACTAGCTTTTTCAAGAAAAGTCTTAGTTGGTATTTTTTTTATCCAAGTATATAAACCAGGCGTAAATAAATTTTTCTAGTTTACTTTTAACCACTCCTAAAATTAAGGGTATTTTTAAAATTGAATAAAATGTTAGCTTATCCAAAAGCGTTTTGAGCTCATATTTTTCATCCCAGATGTATAAAGTAGACCTTTTTGGGTTTTTCGTCTTCATTTCTAATCAAATTTATCTTGCAAGGGGGTAAATTCATCCCCTTAAAATCATATAAAACTTTTAAAATATATATTTGGATGTTTTAGAATATCTCAAATATAACATGAATTTTCTTAATTTTAGGGGATTTTACCCCCTTGCAGGGGGTTTGGTTAAGTGATCTCAAAAAATCTAGGTACACCGGCTTTTTTAACTTGGATCAAAAAAATACAAAGCTAAGACTTTTTTTGTAAAAGCTAGGATTTCATTCATTTTTTCTCACTAATAAGGGTAATATTACCCCTAAAAACAATTTAGAAAGGGATGGTTGACTATCATATACATTTATTTTTTATTAGAAATGTCCAAACAATCTGATTTTTTTGCAATTTTTAAAGTTGTACATAATTTTATATATTTTAGTGAATGATTGTACCCCCACATTCATGGGGGTTTATTTACAACTTTCGCAGAAGAAACAAAATTGCAGTGAGAATAACTTTTAATTCCACTGCTATTTTCAATTTTTTTGGCATCTTTCCGACCCCTAAATAGAAGTGATTTTTTAAAATTTGCAAAAAACGAAATGCAATGCTCTTCCTAACTGAATAAATGTGAAAAAACAGGCGGTTTCTCAGCGATTTTTGCGGTCGTTCTTTTAAATATCCAATATTTGAATTAATAACTATTAAAAGGTTACTCTAAACAAAAATTAAATTTTAGGTGTCGATCATTTAATTATAAGGTATTTATTATTTTAAATAATTTTAATATACATAGATAAATACTTACCACAGTTTATAATCAATTGCTTACATAGTGTACTATTCTTGTAGGGAAAACGAAAAAGCCTAACTTTATCTGCTCTTCGACTCACTCGGCAGTCCCAAATTGACAAAGATTTCCCGAAATTTTAACAAGAATACAAATTTTAATTACCACCGGAAAAACACAAACAAATCACAACGCACAAATGGCAATACGATTTACAATGAATTAAATAAAAACATTTTTTTTATTTAACTCCAAAAAACTAGCCGTTTTTGCTTCTTTGATGCCACACTTTAATTAATTATTCTCAAATTTTTGCCAATAGCAATAAACTAAAAAAAACATGCGTTTATTTGGATTTTATTTAAAAAAAAATTAAAATAAATTTAGGTGAGCCTATACAAACATTTCTTTTTATGTAAGGATGTCTTATAATAAAAAATAGAATTTGTAAAAATTTGAAATCATGTTTACCAACGTGTATTCTTATACTAGGTATAAATATATTTTGGGAAATAATTCAACACAGTACAAGTTTAAATAATTAAAATTTTATTATTTAATACAAAAAAAATTAGGGTAAGATTATTAAAACGAATATAAATTCGAAGCCTATTTTGGACAGAAAAATTTCTTTACTTCTTTTATTGGTTTGGCAACAGTGTTCGTTTATACAGCAGCGTGTGCACATATATTCTCTCGATGGACGCTCGCTCAAGGAATCTCAGCAAGCGAGCGTCCAAACCTATTACCAAAAATTTTACATTGTTCTGTGTGTCTATAGTGATAACTAAAATTGTCTTTGTCCATACAAAAATTCGCATATTTTGGCAAATACTCGCGGAAAACTCATTTTTTGGACTTTCGGGGGCCATTTTTAGCGAGTTCCTACGTCAAAATCGTGATAAACTTTTTCTCGCTCAAAAGCATCCGCGAAGACCTAAGAATTGCGCCACAAATAAAAACTGTACAGATTTATTTACAGCTTTGGGTACTTTCAGGTCTTCAGTTACTGGACTACTAGTAGAATTTGACAATTTCGTTTAGAGTTAGAGCATAAGTTCTAAATCACCTTGTAAATTTTACAATATATTTTTAGTATTTTATTAATTTTAAATAAATAAAATTATTATTATTTTTTATTATATCACTTTTACTGTTTGTATTTAAATTATCAGTTGTTTTTTATAAAAATCCTATACAACCATACCAATATTTTGCATTAATTATTTCTATGATAAATATTACCGCTCCAAACAAATTAAA
>JAHBCN010023010.1:0-12985 GCA_019359885.1 Listronotus oregonensis | reverse complement strand
AGGAAGTGTTTGGGAAGATCAAATGATCTGGTACCAAATGGATGGTTGCCCCTCCCATGATGCCCGTATGGTTAGGAAGTATCTAGAAAATGCTTTTAACGGCAATATTATTGGTCCACGGTACCGGATATTTTGGCCAACCAGGTCACCTGATCTTTTACCGAATGACTTCTTTCTGTGGGGTCACTTAAAAAGTGTCATTTATAAAAGTGTAAAATTTGAGATTCAAAACGCGATTTCGTTAGAATGTAATAAAATTTTGCAATATTACCTTAGCAACGTTAGAAATAAATTTTATGATCGGTTGGGATATTGTTTAGCTGTTAATGGGGGGTTGTTTAAACATTTGATTAATTAATGTTTTTATGTAATTCTCCATTATTTTTAAAAAAGTTATTGTATTTTATTTCATTTTATTTTTCCACACCTAGTAAAATATCAAGAGTTCAGTTCTCTCTTCTTTCGAATCTATTTTCGATCTTCTGAGTTAAACATTTACGATTATTTATTGCGATGGCTTTGGACTCAGATTTTTTTTTTTTTATCTTGGGACAGTCCACAAAGGCTGATGCCTAAGTACTAACGTACCGTGGGTGTCTTCAGTGTGGTGAGAGGGAGTTTGTTCACACGGGACTTAAATTTTTGGAGATTGGGAGGAGAAGGAAAAACTTCTGCGGGCAGCAGGTTCCATAGTCTTGACACTCTAGGAATAAAGGAACGAAGAAAGCGAGAAGTTCGGGGCCTCTCTAACTGAACTGTAAAAGGATGCATAAAAGTTGCACTACATGTTGCTCTGTTGGGAGCTGCCAGAGAAGGAATAATACTGGCCAATTTCTCTGAGCAGAAGCCGTGAAAATACCTATAGAAGAGCGACAGATCCCCTACAGCTCGACGATGGGCAAGAAGAGGAAGCCTTTCTGTGAGCGTTGGATCATTAATAAGACGAACAGCTCTTTTTTGAATGGAGTCCAAAAGACTAAGTGTTGTAGGGGACGCCATTCCCCAGACATGAGAACAATATTCCAAAGAGGGTCTGATTTGGGATACATACAGAGTGTACAGATTGGAAGAAGAGAAATATTTTCTGGCTCGAAAGAGGAATACAAACTTTTTGAAGCTGCCGAAGCTATGGATGAAATGTGTTTGTGCCAGTTGAGGTTATTCTCAAAAGTAACGCCGACTAGATTAAACGACTCTTTGTTCTGCAGAATTTGGCCGCTCATATGTAAGGGATGAGCATTCGCAGACTTTTTCGCGACAGCGAACATGACTGTGTTTTTGAGGCATTAAACTGAACACGATTTTGGCGTCCCAATCCAAGATAAGTTTGAGGTCTTGTGAAAGAGATATCTGCATTGACCTGCGCTTGTTTTCAAAATCAGAATTGGTGGCTTAAGAAATTGAATACAGAGGGAGAGTACTATCGTCAGCAAAACTATGAAGGGGTGATTGTGTGTAGGAAGAACAGCTGGGTGCCAGCACTGAGCCCTGGGGCACCCCAGCATTTATTTGGTAGAAGCTGGAGGAATAACCATCTTCACTAACTGATATACGTCGATTAGAAAGGAAACTGGAGAGCCAAGAGCAAAGCTTAGGTGGAAGACCGTAAGAAGGAAGTTTGTTAAGAAGCCCATCTGCAGACCTGATCGAAAGCTTTGATATGTCAAGAGCAACGATCTGGGATTCACCAAGAAAATCAAGGGACTTGTTCCAGTTGTGTGAGACAAAGGAAAGAAGATCAGCTGTGGATCTACTGTGACGGAATCCATATTGTCTATCATGTAAGATCTTATGTTTTTCCAGATACGTTTAATGGTTAAAATAGATAGACTTGATGGGAAAATAAATTGAAAATATTTCAGATACTGCTATTAGTTTAATTCAATTTTAGTATGATAAAATTATTTTTTTAATGATCGATAGAAATAATTGTCATTAGTTAAACTTAATTGTTACAATAAATAAAAGGTTTGATAAAAAATAATGTTAACGTGTCTTTTACTTTGAATGTAATTTGTGAGATTGATGAAACAAAAAAAAAACATTTCTTGTATTTGGCTGTACGTCAGATTTGACTAAGCCTTATAAAAAATTGTTTGCTGGTGGCTGGTTTCTGTTTGGATTTTTACATTTGAACCGCAAAATTTTTGAATGCACGAGGGTTTTCAGATTGGTCTCTTATCTCTTATTTAATGTTATATTTTTTTTCTGTAAATGTACAGGGAGCCAATAACTAACCCCTTAAAATTTACATGGATTTCCAAAAGCCGCTCGGCGACGCACCCGGTATATAATAATCAACTTCATTGTGGAAAACCGATATTTCGTAATTTTAAAAACCGGCGGTCAGATTTATCCCTAAAAATATTCATTCGTGTAAAAATAAGTTAACTCACCCCGCAGTACACCAAAAACAATTTAACTCTTGAATACACTGATCACAAGTTTCTTTGAATCACAGTCTTGACAAAAATTTGTTTCCAAACTACAAAACAACACTAATAATACAACCCCCTCGAAACTTTTCATTTTCCGGAGATTTCAGCAAAAATCACACTGAACCTTATAATACCGTCAACATTTAAAAATGTTTAAGTGAAATTTTCAACAAATTAAAAATAAATTAAAAGTTCCAGCAGTACGCGATGTAAAACTGCAAAGAAATCAAATTGATAATACTGATACGAAACTAAATATAATAAAACTAAAGACTTGTAATAAAATTTATTCAGTTTGCGTATTGTTTTAAACGGAAACAAGACATTGATAAGGAAAACCTCAACGTTCGATGAATCATAGTGAAACGCTATTGCCGTCTTTTGTTTGTTTTTATGAATTTCCATGTACTAGCAAATTTATACTTATTATTAATAGTAATGTAATTATTGGTGCAGTTGTTGAGTACCTAGTCAAATACACATTAAAGAGAGGTATTGAAAAGCTGAATTGCAAGAGTACGGTATAAGGTCAGAGCTTTCTAGTTTTTTTCGTCAATGGTACCTATGGCCCTTAAACGTATAATTTGTATAGGCTATTTGCCACCATTAAAAATAAGCTTTAAATTGTGGTCATCCTATCAGATAAAGTATAAAGAAGCTATTTCTATAATATAAAGTAAAATATGCATATTTATTACAAAATATACCTATTAAAATTCAAATATTTTTGAAATTAATTCAGCGACTGGAACGCTCTGTTATTGGTTACAACTGTGGTCACGTCACTTGCAAGTAAATAAATGTCACAAGCTTCGTGTTGTGTGTTTATAGGTGTTATTTTTGATCTTTAACTATCTAAATAACTGTTTGTTGACAATTTTATATAAAAAATATAATTCAAGTAACATAATTATCCGTTTCGTACCTCAAAATGGACATAAATTTTCTGCAAGCCGATAACAGAAACCTACCGGAAATAGATGCATTTATGATTGTGCGTTTCTTTAAAATAACGCTGACCACTATGCTGCAGAACTAAAAAATGTAAAACAGCTGTGTAAGAACTCTAAAAATTATTTATTTATGGTCATCATTTAGTAGTTTTCTAAAATCTTATTGTAGGTTATGTTTATACAGTTTAAAAATATAAGGGAGTACCATCCTTATAGGAGACGAATTGAAAAGTGTCCAGCTGTAAGCAGTAAATAACACAGGATGGAATTTATCTCTCACAATCCATAGTTACATTGTTACAAGAAATTTATGGTCTGTTAAAGTGTTTATAAGTTACTAAAGGCGATATTTTGATTCATATATAAATCGGTAGGATTTAAAGGAGGGTTTTGTATACTTAATCAAAGTGATCTTCATACATAAAACAATTAAATGCGATACACGCTTTTTGATCTCGAGCTAATTGTAACCACTTTTTCGCCTTTAGGATTTGTTGGGACATTTTTGTGGTTTTTCAAAGAAGTATTGATACCTTGTGGACTACACAACACTTATATACCATTTTAGCCAATTAATTGAGAAAGTATTAACAAAATTCACTGTAGTTGCATTCGAGGTTAACTTGTTTACTTGCATATGACGTCACGCGAAACATATGTCGACGCCATTACAGAGGCAGCGTTTTTCGACATCAAGGGAGAATCGAACACAAACGTGGCAGGTGTAATCAACATCTACACAGACGGTTCGAAAACAAAAGAAGGTACAGGATGTGGAATTTATTCTAGATCCCTATACTTAAATATCAAATGGGCTATGGGTGAGTTGCCAAGTGTCCTCCAAACTGAGCTCATAGACATAACCATAGCTGCAAAACAAATAATCAGTAGGCACATCACTGATAAGGTCGTGCTTATCCATACGGATTTCAGTCATGCACTACTAGCCCTGAGGAGACCACGCTACACTTCAGGTCTGGTACTAGAATGTCACCGTGCCCTTGTGGATGCTTCCAGCAGGACGTGATCACCCTCTGCTGGACCAAAGGACATGCTCACTCCAAAGGCACCCGCATTGCTGACTCGTTGGCCAGGAAGGCTGCCGGGACCAAAGTTTTGGACCCGAGCCTTTCGTAGGTCTGACAGGGTCTGCTATGAAGGACCTAATCAAAAGACACTCTCATCAGCAGTTTATAAGAGGATAGGATGAAACAGTAAACTGTAACTTTTCCAGGGAGTTACTGAACTATCCTGACAGAGATACAGCTAAACATTACTTGACAATGCCTGAGCGAACCTTCGCCTAATCACGGGCGTTCTGACCGGACATTGTCCATTACGAAAGCACCTTTTTAGAATCAGGGCCGGAGCGAACAGCTTCTCATTGGGGGAGGAGGTAATTTTGGCGCCAATAGCCCAATTTTAAAATTTAAAAGCTTTGTTCTCTTACCCGCCTTGGGTATTTTCACGGCTTCTGTTCCGAGGAGTTCACAAGTATAATTCCTCTGGCAGCTCGCGACAGAGTAACACATAGTGCCAATTTTATGCATTTTTTACAGTCCAGACTGGAATCTACTACAAGCAAAAGTTTTCCTTTTCCCAAATCCAATAATATTTAGTCTTGTGTGAATAAACTCCCTCTTACCACACTGAAGACTCCCACGCTACGTTATTATTTAATCCCCAGCTCTCGTGGACTGTCCCAAGATTTAAAAAAATGCCTATGTAAAAAACAATACTTATCGTTAAACTTATTTATGTTACCTGCATGACGTGACACTATTTTATCGTTCTTTTACTCAAATTATAAATTTATACAATATTGTATGATCCTAAAACACAAACAATCAATTTAAATCATTGTACTTTTTTACTTTGCTTGACCCTCACCGATTTTCATGAGTTTATACGGAGGCGCTGACCACAAATCTAAAGTAAATTTTTTTCGATGTTTTATTTTCGAGATATCGATTTTTAAATATGATAAATAATTAAATAAAATCATCTCCACTATATTGCCCTTCTTTTATCATAAATTTGGTAATAAGTACACTAAGCTTAATACAATGTTTGACATTTATCAAAAATAGTCATGTTTTTATTTGTTTCATCAAGATTTTTGGTAAGAATAAAAATTAAACAGAAGGCTGTCGCCATCTAATCTTTGCATATTAAAGCAAATGATATAAAATCTAATATTACACAATTAAACGCGGTAAAGAAAATTAAATATGTTATTATATTAAATAATTTTAAATGGTCTGTAATAGTTTCCCTTCAAAACCGAAAATGTACAAAAAATCAGAAAAACAGTAAAAGCAGTGACACTGGTAAAAGTGTAGTTAGTTTAAATTTGACATTTGTTAACTTTATACATGGTTACAATTATTTATTATATCTTCGGAGCTGACCGTACTATTCATTGCGAAAACTCAGCAGGGTCTTTTCCCCTAACCTGCTTGACTTTTTTGCCCTGCATGAATGAACAAAATTGTTCTACAGCACTGGGCTTCCCAAATTTTTAAACTTTCTTAGGAACACCAAATATATATATATATATATATATATATATATATATATATATATATATATATATATATATATATATATATATATATATATATATATATATATATATATATATATATATATATATATATATATATATATATATATATATATATATATATATATATATATATATATATATATATATGATATCAGTATGTTAAAACCTGTAATTTTAATAATTATATCTGTGAAACTTACAGTGTCTTTGTAGTCGTCTGCAAGGACTTACCCATACTTTTTTGTAGAGAAACTGTTTGGGCCATTTTTTTTTGTTGTTTACGGCGACTGGCAGCACCTGATTTTTTTGATATTTTTGAATTTTATGCATTTTCTTTTTTTCTTTTTTTTATACAAAAAATGTTTTATTTAAAAAAAAAACCTATTCTAAACTAACCATCACCAACACACAATGAACAAGTATTAGTATTTGCACTGATGCACTTTAAGCAGCATGCAGTGAATATGAAAAATAAAACCAATAAAAAAATATTAACAAAAATAATATATAATTTACTGTTAGCAAATAAAGTTTGTCGTTAATCTTCCATTCAACACAATTAATAGTCTTTTTTAAGGTTACAACGCGTTACAGAATAGCAAATATGAATTTTGCTATTGTGATGCTAATGTATTTTTTTATTTTGGGTAATTGCGGTTAAAAAAAAACTTCTTTGTCAATTTGACGCCCCTTTAAGAGAAAATTTGACGCCCCCATCAAAACTCAACAAACTTAAAGATCTGCCAAAAATTAAGACACTTTTACAACAAAAAGTATAGGCTCTTAATAACCGGGCCACCCTGTACAAAAAAATACGTACAAATTTTTTACAACTTATAAAAAGCTTATAGTACTTTCTGATGGTACTTTATCAATTTTAAAAATATTTAGTTTGTGACAGTATCAAACATATTATCTCATACTGCGGCTGATAAAAATTTTACTGGTAAAACCACAAAAAATGATAACGATTATGATTACCACGCTAGCAATAAAAACAGAAATTTGAAGTACAAATTTTAATTTCTTCGAAAGTGGGAAAATACTTAAGATAGAAGGTGTTTTTTTTAAGTTTTTTTTTTTTTTTTTATCTTGGGACAGTCCACGAAGGCTGATGCCTAAGAACTAACGTACCGTGGGTGTCTTCAGTGTGGTGAGAGGGAGTTGTTTCACACGGGACTTACATTTTTTGGAGATTGGGAGGAGAAGGAAAAATTTATGCGGGCAGCAGGTTCCATAGTCTTGATACTCTAGGGATGAAGGAAAGAAGAAAGCGGAAGTTCAGGGCCTCTCTAACTGAACTGTAAAAGGATGCATAAAAGTTGCACTACGTGTTGCTCTGTTGGGAGCTGCCAGAGAAGGAATTATACTGGATAACTCCTCTGAGCAGAAGCCGTGAAAATACCTATAGAAGAGCGACAGATCCCCTACAGCGCGACGGTGGGCAAGAAGAGGAAGCCTTGCTGTGAGCGTTGGATCATTAATAAGACGAACGGCTCTTCTTTGAATGGAGTCCAGTATGCTAAGTGTTGTAGGGGACGCCATTCCCAGACATGAGAACAATATTCTA
Source organism: Listronotus oregonensis (assembly GCA_019359885.1). Taxonomy (NCBI): domain Eukaryota; kingdom Metazoa; phylum Arthropoda; class Insecta; order Coleoptera; family Curculionidae; genus Listronotus; species Listronotus oregonensis. Next base: position 5,455 of record JAHBCN010023010.1, on the reverse strand, counting down.
AAGAGGGTCTGATTTGGGATACATAGGGGTGTACAGATTGGAAGAGAAATATTTTCTGGCTCGGAAGAGAAATCCAACCTTTTTGAAGCTGCCGAAGCTATGGATAATATGTGTTTGTGCCAGTTGAGGTTATTCTCAAAAGTAACGCCGACAAGATTAAACGACTCCTTGTTCTGCAGAATCTGGCCGCTCATATGTAAGGAATGAGCATTTGCAGATTTTTTTCGCGATAGCGAACATGACTGTGTTTTCGAGGCATTAAACTGAACAAGATTCCTGGCGCCCCAATCCAAGATAAGTTTGAGGTCTTGGGAAAGAGATATCGCATTGACCTGCGCTTGTTTTCGAAATCAGGATTACCGGGGCTTAAGAAATTGAATACTGGAGTGGAGGGTACTATCGTCAGCAAAACTATGAATGGGATTGATTGTGGAAGAGAGAAGATCGTTAATGTGTAGAAGAAACAGCGTGGGTGCCAGCACTGAGCCCTGGGGTACCCCAGCATTAATTTGGTAGAAGCTGGAGGAATGTAAATTTTTAATTTTAATACTTTTATGATTTCATAGATCTATTTAGCAAATTTCATGGATTGACCTGAATAAATCGGTTTTATTAAAAAAAAAACTAGACGAAGCTTATTAAAAATCTTCTTATCAATTTCGGGAAACTCATAGTGGGACTGTCCTTAAAAAAGAAACCAATAACAACCTTTAAAATATATGTCAGGCTAAAACTGAAATACATCGAAAAAAAAAAGGAAAAATTATATGATTTTCACGAGCGTTATTAGGCGATTAATGATATCAACCATTAACCACCCTTATTAATACCCTTGTTGGTTAAATATCTATTTTGCTTGAAGCAAAATTGTCATACAAATGTATTAAACATCAATTAAATCTGTACCGGTATGAGACAGCAAGCAAATGGGTTTTTAAATGATTAATTGTTTTCTTGTAATAGAATAACTACATGTGAAGTGAATAAACCACTTATAAACGCCAATCATTAGGCATTTTACTAAATTATTCATTTTTATTATGGTTACTTGTTTCGTAAACAGGGTGACATAAGTAGTTGGTCATATTTCCGCAATTTTAGCTTATTTTTTTTATCTTCATGACAACTTAAGAAGGCTCATACTGGGTTAGTAAGAAGTGACAGAGTGTATTGGATTAAATAAAATATTTCTTTACGATTGCCCTTTTATTGACAACCTTTAATTAACATAAATTGTTTTACAAGGAATAACACATGAATAACTATTCTTTACACATTACCAAAAATATATTCAATATACCACGCATTCTTTTTAGGAACGGTAGCGCCATCTACCGACAAATCAATAAATTGAACAACACGAAGTAGAACTTTTCTCCATCCTCCATTACAAAATGACATAGTTAAGTGAAGGTTAACTAGATGGCGATATTATGCATTGCCAACAAGATACTGCAACTTTTAAATATTTTTTTAAAACGGCTTAGGCTGCAATTAATACGTTCTGTATTACAGGAATGCAGAACAAAACGATAGATAAACACAAAACAAACTTTGGCTGGGATTTATTCCATACTATAATCATTTTTTATTGAGAAAAACACTTAAAAAAAAATGTATTGCATTGGTTCAAAAAGTCAATATCTATGTTATAGGTTTAAAAAATGAGTAACCATGGTTTCTTACAAAGTGTTTTGGCTTTATTGCAAAGGAACAGATTATAGTTAGGCTAATAACAAAGCTTATGGCATGTAACTAAAGGTATTTCAATGTAAATTATTACATTGCTAGTTAAACTATTAACAACACTTTAAAAATCTTAATCCTGTGGAATTGTAAAATATCAAAATAATCAATAATAAAGTTGTTACTCTTTCTCTGCATAACTCGCAATTATTCTCAGAATTTCAGCTATAACTCGCAGCCACTTGATCGGGCACGTGATCTTTCTCAACTCATATGCAATGAGCTTGGCAAACAGAAAGTCTTCTACATCTTTCACATCAGTAAATAAGTTATATTTATCTTCCAGATCCTCCACCATAATCAGATCATTACTTTCCGAAGAATTTTTAGCTGTTTTAGGGTCTGTTTGTTCTTCAGAACTATCTTCTGTGGCATTTTCTTCATATTCTAAGTCTGAGTCAGATAATGTAAATGACTCTTCTTCTTCCTCTTCCTTATCTTGATCCACTGTTTCTACAGCACCATTTCCTGTTTCTGAAATAGATTAATGCTAGAAACACCAAAGTACTTTCTGCAATCTAGTATAAAAGAATCACCGAGATCTAAAATAAGACTTTTTGCTTTAGCAGGTTTTTTACTGATCTGTCTATATTATTGAAAATTCTTTTTTCATTATTATAGACAGTTTTTTTCAATTATACAGACAGATCAGTAGAAAACTTGCCAGTACATTAAAAAAAAAACCGATATTTTTGTATACAAATTTGGCCCCTATTTTACAGACTTCTTTTTTTTTGTAATTGTTTGTTCAGATAACAAATTCCCTTTTCTGGTTATTTCTACTTACCCCCTTCAATAGAAGCAACATCTTCCATGATATAATACTCATGATCAGTACTTGAAGCACCAGTATCACAGAATTTTGATTTTTTTTTAGGAGCCTCATCCAAATATGCCATTTCAGTCAAGAGAGGGTGATCAGGTTCGGCAGAACGTTTTCTATTCTTTCTGTTGGCTTCTTGCCGCAACTGTTGCCGTCTATAGCATTCCCGCAGAGATTTCCATTTAAATTTTACATCGTCTTCTTTAAAATAAAAAAAAAGATAAATAACAATTAAGAAAATATCCTCCTTATTTCAATAATTAGTATATTATTCAACAAGTATACAGACTGTAGGTACTTACTAGAAGTCTTAAAAACGTCTGCAAGAGCTGACCAAGCATGATCTCTACTAGCGAGGCTTTTGAAATTGGGATCAGTATGATCATAAAAAAATGGCAAATGTTTTATAAGTATAACTATATCATTTTTGTGATCTTCTATATTACCAGTTCCCTTAATTCCTAAAAAATATTAAGTAAATTAATATAATTTGAATTTAAAATAATTATCATATATAATGTATCGTTATTAAATTTATGTTTACCATATTCTTTAGCCAGTTCCATAATTTTCCGTCTTATGTCCATGGTGATAGACCAACGAATTGAAGTAAGTTTCTTAACTATTTTACTATTTTCTATTTAAAAAAAAAATAAAAAATAATTTTGTTTGGGTTTTGCTGGTTCTACTTTTTTAATCAACATAACCTTAAAAAATACACAGTCTTCTTTTCTACCTATAGAGGCAATCTGGCTGCTCGGTAGTGCGAACAAGCGTACGAGAGGAAAAAATGAATCATAATTAAACCTTTCTTTTTTCCTTTAAAGCGCTGACTGGCCGGTGTAAGGAGATTATACCCCGTTTACCAATCACCATGTTGAAGCGAAAGAAAAAGGTTATACTGTGATACTTCTTTCTGTCTCGCACGACTGTTTGCACTGCCGAGTGGCAAGGCTCTCTCTATAGTTATATGTTCGAAGCTTGGGCTATTACAACCCTTATGATTTACTCCCATGTTACAGAAAAAGAAGACTTTGCTTATGCAACTAAATATACATAAGAGTGTTTTTAGGGCGACATACTTAAAAAGCAGTAATTTAAATAAATTGTAGAATTAACTATACAGGGTGAAAAGAATTAGTAAATAATATTTTCAAGATAAAAGGGTAGTAGGGCTAGAAGGTGAAATCCTAAATATGGATTTTGGTAATTGTGTATAATCGCGGCTCCCCTTTTTGTAAAATCAACATGATTTTTTTTTTGAGTTGATAAATATTTTTATTCTTAAAGTTCATCAAAAATAGAATAGGTTACTTAAAAAAAATCAAAAATTTCAATTTTTTGATAAAAAAAAAAATAAAAACTCCAAAAATTAATATTTTTTATTTTTTTTTTTTTTAATTATTTGTCTTTACACGTAGAACAAAATCACTAGAAATTACTAAGTAAACTTAAAAGGATGCATTTTATTGGCGAAGACTGACACGCATTTTTGTTTGGTTCTTTCTTAAAAGATTCGTAAATCTGCCGTAAAATAGAAGGACATAAAAAAAAGACAAAGGCGAATATTTCTATTTTTTGATTTTTTATGGCCATAAAATAAATTCTCATAATTTAGGTTATGAAATAAAGAAATAAGAATTACAGGAATTTATCCTGAATAATTTTGCAGATATTGGTAAAAAACCGTCTTCAGAATTACCTTTTAGCCTCTTAAAAGGATATTTTAGGGTATTTTAACAGAATTTTTTTATCCTATGGTGCAGGATAATACGAATAGCGATAAATTGATCGAAAAAATAATTTATCGCGTAATAGTTGATCGAAAAGGTAATTTATCGAAGAACAATTAATCGAAAAACATTTTCGAAAGTTTAATTTATCGAAGTACGCAGTTGATCAAAAAATAATTTATCGAAAAACATATGATCGACATTCATTTTGTCGAACAAAAACTAGTCAATTTAAAAATTGTCGACTCTATATTAATCGGACTACAAATAAGCGAATTACAATACAAATTCATTGAAAAATATTTATCGGAAAACAAATTTGGTAATTGTCTCGAAAGTTGCCTTCTCTCCGATTTTGACCAAATTGGGTATAGATACTTTTTTGGGGCGCTGATTACGAATCTAAAAAAATATTTTTTTGTCAACGTTTCGTTTTCGAGATATTTATTATCAAAGTTGAAAATTAAACTCACCTTATTTTCACTATATTTTCCCTTCTTTTTGTACAAAATTCTTGATTTTTACACTAAAGTGGCACACAATATTTTATAAACACCTTTTAAACCTTATATTTTTATTTATTTTACAACTTTTTTCCATTAAATTGCAAACTTTCAAGTTCAAAGGCAGCAGCCATATTTGTTTATAAAATCCCTAGTGTATACATGGTTGCAGCCATGTTGCGGCGTGTGAAAGTGGAGGTTTGCAATTAAATGGAAAAAAGATGTTAAATAAACATAAAAACAAGTTTTTAAAAGGTGTTTGTGGAATATTGTGTTCCAATTTAGTGTGAAAATTAAGAATTCTGTGCAAAAAGAGGGAGTAAATGTGTAAGGTTAGTTTGATTTTCAACTTTGATGATGAATATCTCAAAAACGAAACGTTGCCGAAAAATATTTTTTTAGATTCGTAATCAGCTCCTTAAAAAACCCCCGTATACCAAATTTTGTCAAAATCGGAGACAAGGCTACAATGAATTTTTTATTAAATATATGAAAAACGTTGTGTTGTTTGTAGTTCAAAAAAATATTTCTTTGTGAATGATACACCTCGCGCCATCTATATGTACCATTGTGAATCTTTTATTTAGACACAGCTTTGTGCATGTACGCCGATCAATAAAAGTTAGTGACAACAGTTCTCAAACGAACCA
>JAHBCN010023009.1:0-12892 GCA_019359885.1 Listronotus oregonensis | reverse complement strand
TTCTTTCCTTTGTCTCACACAACTGGAACAAATCCTTTGAGTTTCTTGGTGAATCCCAGATCGTTGCTCTTGACATATCCAAAGCTTTCGATCAGGTCTGGCATGATGGGCTTTTTAACAAATTTCCCTTTCTTACGGTCTTCCCCCTAAGCTTTGCTCTTGGCTTTCAATTTTCCCTTTTCTAATCGACGTATACGTAGTGAAATAGTCATTCCCCCCGCTTCTACCAAATTAATGCTGGGGTGGCCCAGGGCTCAGTGCTGGCACCCACGCTGTTTCTTCTACACATTAACGATCTTCTCTTCCAAATCAATCCCATTCATAGTTTTGCTGACGATAGTACCCTCCACTCTAGTATTAAATTTCTTAAGGATTTCGAAAACAAGGCAGGTCAATGCAGATATCTCTTTCAAAAGACCTCAAACTTATCTTGGATTGGGGCGCCAAAAATTTTTTCGTTTAAGCCTCGAAAACAAGTCATTTTCGCTGTCGCAAAAAAGTCTAAAATCCACCCAATATGAGCGGCCAAGTTCTGGAAAAAAGAGTGTTTAATCTAGTCGGCGTTATTTTTGAGAATAACCTCAACTGGCACAAACACATTTTATCCATAGCCTCGGCAGCTTAAAAAAAGTTTGGGATTTCTTTCCGAGCCAGAAAATATTTCTCTTCTTCCAAACTGTGTACTCTGTATGTACCCCAAATCAGACCCTCTTTAGAATATTGTTTCATGTCGGGGGAATGGCTTTCCCCTACAACATTAGCTTTTTGGGACCCCCAAAAAACCGCTCACAGAAAGGCTTCCTCTCCTTTCCCACCGTCGAGCTGTAGGGGGTCGTCGCTCTTCTTAGGTATTTTTTACGGCTTCTGCTCAGAGGAGTTGGCCAGTATAATCCTTTCTGGCAGCTCCCCAAAAGAGCAACACGGGGGCCTTTTATGCATCCTTTTACAGTTCAGTTAGAGAGGCCCCGAACTTTCCGCTTTCTTTGTTTCTTCATCCCTAGAGGTCAAGACTATGGAACCTGCTGCCCGCAGAAGTTTTTTTTTCTCCTCCCAATTCCCAAAAAATTTTAAATCCCGGTGAACAAACTCCCCTCACCACCTGAAGACACCCCCGGTCGTTAGCTTAGGCATCAGCCTTCGTGGACTGTCCCCAAAATAAAAAAAATTAAAACGGACAAAAAAAATGGGGCCGGGGACAAGGCTTCTGGTAGCGCTGTTCCAATTATTTTTTTAAAATTTTTAACGGGGGGAAAAAATTATTATTATTTTTTATTTGTAGATTGAAATATTTAAAACTTTCCAATTTTTAAGATTTTCAGAAATAACTGCTTGGCTTGTTTTGAGCTCCACTATTGCCCATTAAAACCGTGAGCATCAGCATTATACTTTTTACATCCTGTATAAGAAGACTTGCTCCTCGAAATATTGGTGGGAATTAGGAATGTATTTATTTTAAATTTATTTAAATAAAGTTTTATTTTTTCTAGGTCAATACAAAATTCATGAACTGGACAAAGTTATGTGGTCTCTGTACAAAGATTACGGTCGTATAGAAAAATTGGGGAGGACTCATCGGTGTTAAGTTCTTTTTTTAAAATTAAAAAAATTATTCATATTAATAAAAACCCCCGTTTTTAAAAACCTAGACTACAAACTGGGTTGAATCTACCCCAGGCAAATTTTGATAAGTAGGATCAAGCTGTTAGAAAAACCCCCGATACTCACGGTCTCATATCAGTTTGCCATAGAGACCGTGACTCCTGCGGGGCTATTAGAATTTTTTAAGGTTTTTTAACGATATCTTTAAAACAAAAGCAAACCTGGCCAATTTTTTAGTGACATTGGAGAGACCTGCGATAGGGGCATTTACTATCTACATTGGATTAAGGGCTCCCTTTCTGGGAGCCCAAAAAAAATTTTTTTTATGGTCTTCCCAAATTGCCCCATAGGGTGGGGCTATTTGAGAACATGGCTTAAAATTGCATAAATCGTAGTTTATCCACAAAAAGGGGCTATTTGGGAAAACAAAAAACTTTTTTAAAAAAATTAGAAAACATGTTTAAATAAGAAAAAAATTTTTTAAGGAAATACAAAGCATTTTTTGCAACATTGCAAATCACTTTAGAACTAGTAAGTATAAAAAACATAAACAAGGTAACAAAAATGTTTAAATCATTAACAACAAATAAAAAATAACTCTGCCTTAAATATTATAAAGGTTTCTTAAAGGTTACAGTTTACAAACCTACCCTATTTAACTATTCACTTTACGTTTAGTTTTGAAAGATTATTCGAAAAGAAAAAAAATTGCCCGGGTTCCTGAACCTTCAATTTTAGGGGGCTAAGTATCATAACAATCATTTCGATTTTATCTCGTCCTCGTCTAACTTAGGAGGAGACAAAAATCTTTCCGTTTTTGGGGTTTTTTTTAAAAATGATATTTTGAAAATCCGTTCCCCGTTTACATGTTTACAGATTTTATCTGACCTACATAGCATTGGCTTAGAATTGTGTCTGTATATCGAACAACACCCAATCATTCACCTTAAGATTGCTAAGGTGAATAAGAGGAAGGTCATCATCGTCAGTGATTTCTTGCAGATCTTCTTCATTAAGTTCTTCTGGTTGGTTTTCTTCATCATGCTTTTCCAAGTGAAAATAGTCTTCATCGTCACTTTTTTTCTAGCTGATCTTCATCATGTGATGTTCGGATGGACTAATTTCAGGATAACTAAAAGGGTCGTTCCTACTAGTAGACGCAGACGGGTACAAATCGGATGTTGAAACACTTTTTCCGGCTTCTACGGCAATCTTTTTTCGACGCGGTGCTTTATGCTGCTCAGAATTACCCATACGCATTTCTTTTTAAAAAGTCCAAAACTGATTCTGAAACGCTCGAATCTAAATTATTAGAAGCTGTACCTGTGGCGGACGATGCAGGTAATCGTTCTTTTGGTCGTGAAGGATTTAAAGGGTGCAATCCAGTTTTGGAAAACCGGATATTAAATTTTGGCTTCCTTTACCATTCTCTTTAATCTTGTCATGAAGCTGTACAAGCAATCTAGGGGAAAAAATCTTTTGAGAGTGTAGTCATTTTCCGCCCTTGACCTTTCTTCCACGTGGTTAGAATCTCGCGCCAATATTTCTTGAGTGGGGCATAAAATGCGACGTCCAATGGCTGCATGACGTGTGTCGCATTGCTTGGCAAGCAAATAAATGCAATATCCATTTCCTCGCATGTTTTAAGGACATCTTCGGAAAAAATGAGAAGATAAGTTGTCTCCGATGAGAGCCTAAAATGAAAATTAAATGTCGGTAAAGATACTTAAACCTCTCAGTTATACCTGCTAACCTTTTTCCAGGTTTGTTTCTAAAAAAAGGGACCACCACCGTAAAAAACCAATCTCGGAAACACATGGAATCGAACCCCGCTTTTGGATCGATTATATCTCGCATCTATGGGGCCTCCCTCAGTCCATGAGTTCCAAAGATGCTCACCTTTATAGACTACATAAACTGGTAATATATCACCATTAGCAGTACCAGCATACATTAAGCTTGGGTTTTGGTCGAATTTATCACCCTTTCGGGGTACCTTGATCCTCTTTTAAAAATATATTTTTTAGTGCCTGGATTGTCAGTAAGGTTTGTTTCGTCATAATTTATCATTAGACTAGGATCTACCGCTAATAAAATTTCTCTGGCATTATCGAAAAACTTATCGATCACTTCTGGCGAAAGTAAGCCTTTTGTTGAAATATTTGATGATATACGGTTCGATATAAACTTTTGATGTCGCTTCAGAAAAGCTAAAGCCCAGTCTCTTCCAGGTAAATTATTCTTTAAACGAGTCTCTTGTACACCTTTTTTATCCAAGTAATTTTTTGCAAAATCTTAGGTCCAATAAGTCAAAGGGAAATCCCCATGTTGCCACAATATTTAGATATTTGACAAATTGTTCCTTCTTCCGTAGAAAATATTGCAGGTCTTCCGGGTTTTTTGAAAACATTACCTCCTCTAGCACGTCTGCTTATGGTTGCGATGGGAACTTTAAAACGCTCAGAGGCCTTAGCTAAAGTTAAGCGCCCTTTCTTTACCTCCTCTACAGCTCTGGCCAATGCATTTTCGGAATAATGCCTATAGGGACGAAATTTTTTTTCCATTCCTTACATGGCTGAATGTTTTTTATGTCGCACCATTATCTTACCATTCTAAAAAAAAAACTGACTAACGTTTTCCAAAAGCCCCCTTTTCAAATAGCCCCCGCTATTTCTCAAGTTCCCCCTTCACAAAATACTGAATAAAAAAAACAGAATAACAATAAAATGTTTATCTTATAAATACACCTTCCTTAAACCCCTATAATTAATCGGATTAAGTCCCAATAAGTACACTTAGTCATTTTGATTTACAGGATAAAGTAAACTATTTTCATTTCTTCCAGCAAATACCACGTGCTTTTCTACCACCTCTACACGCCGAAATAAAAAATTCCGTCCGTCGATGCCCTCAGGCGCACGTTTGCATTCTACTAACGGCGCGGCGGAGCGTTTGCAATTCAAATAAACCGTGCAGGCTGTGTTGCTGCTTTTAACGTTTTTCAGAAGAATTTAAATTACCCCTCATTTCCAGAATAGCCCCGTTCTACGGTATCGGTGTTGTTCAAACAGCCTTCGATCTCTAAATAAGTAAAATCGTAATTGTACTTTTGAATATTTTTTGTATCGGTTAAATTTTCCTTTTTTTTTTCATATTTTCCATGATAGAAACAGAAATACTTGAAAACCAATATTTCATGGATTTTTATTTGATTTTTCCATTAATCGGATTCTCAATTTGTTTGGATTTTTAAAGTACCAAACTTTTTTAGCAAAACATCATGATAGTATATTATATTTTTCTTAAAGCCTTGTGTCCTCTTTGAATTCCCGTTGGAAATTTGAAACTCGGTTGTTTAGAAAAATAGTTCTAAATTTTTGTTTGTTTAATGATGGTTTGACTGTTTTTCAGTACTTATAGCCATTTGAAATCAATTTTTTACCAACTAAATCTTGATAAAATTGAATTTACTCTTCACCATTCCCTTGGGCATAAAAAAAACGAAAAAATTCGAGTACTCGTAAGTCAGATTACTGCTTTCAGAACGATTTTAAGGCGAAAATTCCTTGGGGTAAATATTTACCCCGGTTTGTACAGGGTGAGTCAACGATAGAGTAAAGTTCATTATTTCATTGGTTTCAAAAGTTATGAGAAAATAGTAAATACAAAAGATGTAAAGATTCTTAGGATGCACAATTTAAAATTATTTTAAAGTATACAGGGTGGCTCAAAAAAGCGTGACGAATAAAACATACATTTTTTTAAATGAAACACCCTATTTTTAAATTTTGTTTTGAATTCCTTTTAAAATTCTTCAACTTTTTTATTAATAATAATGCATACCTAAACCTAATAGTTTTTCCAATATTTCAATTTTTCTAAAAAGAAAATAATTTTCACACTTGCAAAAAAATTACGATAGCGCCATTATTTTTGAAGGTAGATCACTTATATTTGATATTAGCGTTATTCGAAGATGACGTAAAAGATATATGCAACGGAATTTTAATTAGATGCTACAGGGTGTTCAAAATAAACGAATATATTTGGATCATTTTAAATTGAAAATCTCGATTTTTTTAAATGGCGCACCATATATATTATTATTTTTTCTGAAAGATCTTACAAAAACCCACAACTTTTATTAAGTATGTCATATACCTATTTTTAATACTTTGCGATTTATTTTAACTTTTCCAATATTTACCCTTCTTTCTGTCTAAGACTATTGCTATAACATTAGTTGGCCATTTTTAAATTTTAAATTCACAGAAAAAGTAAATAATAATAAATACTATTACTACAAATTAACTTATTTTTAATTATTATTATGGCGCAATAAATGTTCAAAAATATGCCCTTCTACTTGGATACACATGTTTAGTCTTTTTCGTATATTTTCTTGGACGTTCCTTAGCATAAACGGTGTTATTCTCCTGCACGCGTCCCGAATCCTATTTTCCATATCTTCTGGTGTTGTAGGGGATTCACATAAACACGATCTTTAACATATTATCCCCACAAAAAGAAATCTAGTGGTGTTAAGTCACATGATCGAGGGGGCCATCCAATGAATCCACCTCTACCGATCCATTTCTGTGGGTAATGATTATTTAAAAATTCTCGAACTTCTCGATGGTAATGCGGAGGAGCTCCATCTTGCTGAAACCACATTTGTTGGATCTCAATGTTATCAAATTCTTGAAGAAGTTGAGGTAAATCATTCTGCAAAAAGTTTAAATATCTAGGCCCGTTAACTGTTTCGCGAAAAAAATATGGTCCAATAACATTAAAGTGGTTTATTCCACACCACACATTAAGTGACCAATGGTTTTGGTTTTGCACTTCCCGTACCCAGACTGGATTAACTGTTGAATAATAGTGCATGTTATGACGATTAACTGCACCATTACTGCGAAAAGTAGCTTCATCGGAAAACATTATTTTAGACAAAAAATTTGGATCGGCCTCTATTGCTTCATTTATAACGGTGCAGAAGTTTACCCTTTGTTCAAAATCGCGGTCTAGAAGTTCTTGGTGTAGTTCATGTGGAGGATGATATTTGTGTTTTCTAGTGGTGCGGTTAACGGTAGATTGGGATGTATCACATAAGCTAGCTACTTGACGGCTACTGACCTGGGGATTATCTTGAACTTGAAGTAAAATTTCCAATTCTTTTTCCTCATTGGTAGCATTCCGGTTTACCACTTTCCGTTTTTCATATTCAATACTACCACTAGCATTAAACCGTTCCATTAAACACTGAAGAGATTGCCTAGTCGGTACACGTCTATTAGGGTACTTCGCCTTGTAAAGTCTTACTGCCAACAAAGTATTTCTTTGCGCCTCACCCAGTATATAAATCATATCAATTAATTCAGCTTTAGGAAAATCCATACTTATTTTTTTTTAATTTACTGACACCACAATAAATTTTATGAATTTATTTACTCAGATGTCAGGTTAAAATTTGACAATGTCATTTTGTCATGGCCAACTAATGTTATAGCAATAGTCTTAGACAGAAAGAAGGGTAAATATTGGAAAAGTTAAAATAAATCGCAAAGTATTAAAAATAGGTATATGACATACTTAATAAAAGTTGTGGGTTTTTGTAAGATCTTTCAGAAAAAATAATAATATATATGGTGCGCCATTTAAAAAAATCGAGATTTTTCAATTTAAAATGATCCAAATATATTCGTTTATTTTGAACACCCTGTAGCATCTAATTAAAATTCCGTTGCATATATCTTTTACGTCATCTTCGAATAACGCTAATATCAAATATGAGTGATCTACCTTCAAAAATAATGGCGCTATCGTAATTTTTTTGCAAGTGTGAAAATTATTTTCTTTTTAGAAAAATTGAAATATTGGAAAAACTATTAGGTTTAGGTATGCATTATTATTAATAAAAAAGTTGAAGAATTTTAAAAAGGAATTCAAAACAAAATTTAAAAATAGGGTGTTTCATTTAAAAAAATGTATGTTTTATTCGTCACGCTTTTTTGAGCCACCCTGTATACTTTAAAAATAATTTTAAATTGTGCATCCTAAGAATCTTTACATCTTTTGTATTTACTATTTTCTCATAACTTTTGAAACCAATGAAATAATGAACTTTACTCTATCGTTGACTCACCCTGTAGTTTACAGGTAAAAAAATGGGTTTGTAATTCTTAATGATACAAGTTGTTTATATCAGAGAAATATGGGTACTTTGTTTAGCGCTATCATATGTAATTTAGGTGAGACGCTATTTGAATACCGCATGCGATTATTGTTTGTTTTCAGAGATATGGAAAATGCCGTATTTCGAAGTGATAGTTATACAGGGTAATTCATGAGAAAATGTCAATATTTTAGGTACGTAGTCAGGGTCCAAAAATAAACATAAAAGTCTATACAAATATGGGTCCGCAAGGCCTTTGCTTCCGAAATACAAGGTGTTAAAGTTTTAATAAAATTTTTCTATTTTTTAAATAAAATCTATAATAATGTAAATATTGAAGTTAAAATTGGTATCCGGGGGTTTTTGGTATGACGGATTCGAACCTAATCTTAGTACGGCTCTTACTTGTACAGGGTGCCACCTACATGTCTTTTTACTATTTTGAACAATCACAACTTTTTGGTACGGCCCTGTATTACATTTTTAAATAAATTAAATAATTGTTTTGTCTTTTTTACGTCAAAAAGGTATACCTGTTAAAAGTTGATATGAGCAACCATTTTCGAGATATTTGGATTTAAAAAAAATACGATGCATCTGATTTTATTATAGCAAAATTAAAAAGAAATAAAACAAAATGTATAATAAAACAATATGTTTTTTAATTTTCAATAAAATTATTGTTCTTAAATTATGTTCAGCAAAACTCAAAAAAAAAAATTAAAGAAATATATAAAAAAATATAAATAAAAACTTTAATACCCTATATTTTGGAAACGAAGGCCTTGCGGACCCATATTTGTATAGACTTTTATGTTTAGTTTTGGTCCCTGAATACGTACCTGAAGTATTGACATTTCCTCATGAATCACCCTGTATATAGGGCTGCTATTACCTAATTTAACGACGCCGAACAAAATCTTTAAATACCTAAAGTTATAAAAAAATATTTGGGATTGGATTATTGTAAGGAAACCCAGAAAAAAATATTTTAACAACAAAAATAAAACATTACAGTCTACAAAAAAAAAATGTTTCCCCCACCTAAAAATTTAAAAAATAATTTGCAACTCCGCTACCCGTAGCGTGAAGCCGTCAAGTCAGTGTGCGTATTGGTTGCGGTATTTTTGTCCGTTTAAAAACATAATAATTTGGGTACTTAAAATGGATATTTGGCCTAATTTTGTGGTAAATATATCTTTATGTTAATAAACCTCTCTTTTAAAAAAGTGTAAATATGTAAAAACATCGCAAAAAACGTTCGACTCGATGTGATAAAGCGGAAGAGGGTGGTAATAAAAAAAATATTCTCATAAAGTAGTTATTCCAAATATGTGATTTTTTTCTTTTAAATTTCCATTTTAGGTCACCCAGATCTTCTTTTTGTTTTCAATGGTGAAGATATAAGAAGAATATTCAAAAGGGAAGAAGGAATGCCACACAGACCTTCTATGCCTTCTTTACACTATTATAAGCAGAAATTGAAGAAGGAGTTTTTTGAAGGAAACGAAGGAGTTATTGGAGTGTAAGGAACATCTAATTAGAAAAAAAAAAATTATCCTCCAAAATAAATAAATTTTAGTTAAAAAAAAAACTCAAAAAACACGCTTTCATGGCAAACCAAACAAAAAATAGAAAAAAAAAACGAAAAAATTAATTTGGAGTAGGATTAAAATAAAAATTAGGTTATAACAAAATAATTCATTTTTTTTTAACTATAATTAATTTACCATTTTTGAAAGTGTAGATAAAAAAATTAACAGGAAACTGCCCTGTTTGCCAAAACACATTAATAAGGTTTTTTTAACATAGGCCTAATTTTAATTTATTTCTTTATAGTCACGGTCCAAAATGGGAAGCATTTAGAAAACAAGTGCAACAAATTTTATTGCCCCCAGCAACCGCAAAGAAATACGTCGAGCCATTGGACATTATCGCTGGAGATTTTCTGTCACTGTAAGTAAATAAATTAACAATTTATTATTCTTTTAAAAAAATAATAATAACATATATTTGATATAGGCAACACCGCATTAACCACATAAGTTTAGCACTTTTGTTCCATCGTATCATAAGAATTCTTTCTTTGGAGTTTATCTTCATACGTTAGCTTTAAATTTTTGTCAGTATTTTGTAAGCCTACAGACACCCTAATCTTTTTAAAAAATGCATTTTTTTGAAGGAAAAACATTCAGTGTGACCTTACTACTTTACAATCGAGTTGAACAACATGATTTTTCCATAAAATAAATACTTTATAAACTGACCATGCAAATGCAAAAAAAGAAGCGTTAATTAATGTCAAGATGATTGATCTTAAGTTGAATATATTTATTTGTATAATTACTATTATTACATATATTATAATTATGTATTAGTGCTTGTAGCACTCTTTAAGTATAAGGTTCTGACAATAATACGGCCTTAAAAAAAATATTTGTTTATTATTACTTATGTTTTTTTTGGGAAATAAGGTGAGGTAAAAATTTAGCAATTTTCTTTTTTTTTTTAATTTTTTTAAAAGACGTTTCGTCTTGGGCGGACCTGTCGGGCGGGATTCGAAAGATACAGGGAAAAAAAAAAATCTTAAAACCAAAAAGCTTTTTTTCGGCAAGACACATTTTAATTCAACAAAAAATTTTTGGGAAAATTTTTTTTTAAAAACGTTGAAAAAAAATTTTCGGTGTTTTAAAAAATTATTATGTATAAATAAAATAAAGGAAAATGACGTCACATCACAATACGCATCCCGTGCACTGTTTTCCTGGGGCGTAGTGCGGGTCGTGCGATTTTTTTTTTTTTTATCGTATTTTATTTGTTATTTTTTAATATTACGGTCAAAAAACTAAAGCACGTATCTAAAATCCTTTTTTTTATCGTTTAAGAATGACGACGGCTTCTTAACAAACTTCCTTCTTACGGTCTTCCACCAAATTTTTTTCTCTTGGTTTTCCCCCGTTTCCTTTTTAATCGACGTATATCAGTCACTGTAGATGGTCATTCTTCCAGCTTCTATCAAATGTCCCCGGGGGCCCCGGGGGTCAGTTTTGGGACCCACGCTGTGTATTCTACACATTAAGGGGTTTTTTCTTCCACAAACAATCCCATTCATAGTTTTGCTGACGATAGTACCCTTCACTCTAGTTTTCCCCAAATTTTTTAAGTCACCATGTATTTCTGATTTGGAAAACAAGCGCAGGTCAATGGGTATCTCTTTCACAAGATCTCAAACTTATCTTGGATTGGGGGGGGCCCAAAAAACTTGTTCAGTTTAATGCCTCGAAAACACAGTCATTTTTTCCCCCGCGAAAAAAATTTGCCGATGCTCCACCCTTACATATGAGCGGCCAAGTTCTGCAGAACAGAGTCGGGGTTTTAAACTCGTCGGCGTTACTTTTGAGAATAACCTCAATAGGCACAAATACATTACATCCATAGCCTTGCAGCTTAAAAAAATTTGGGTTTCCCCCTTTTTTGAGCCAGAAAATATTTCTCTTCTTCCAATCTGTACACTCTGTATGTATCCCAAATCAGACCCTTTTTGGAATTTGTTCTCATCCTGGGGAATGGCGCCCCCCACAACACTTAGCATTATGAGCTTTGTTCAAAAAAGGCCATTCATCTTATTAATGATCCAACGCTCTCGAAACTCTTCCTCTTCTTGTCCACGGTCGAGCTGTAGGGGGGTCTGTCACTCTTCTATACGTTTTTTCCCCCCTTCTGCTCAGGGAGTTGGCCTAAATTCCCTTTTTACGGGTTCCAACAGAGCAACACGTAGTGCAACTTTAATGCATCCTTTTACAGTTCAGTTAGAGGGGCCCCCCAACTTCCCGCTTTCTTCGTTCTTCATCCCTAGAGTGTCAAGACATGGAACCTGCTGCCCGCAAATTTTTTTCCCTTTAAAATAAACAAAAATCTTACGCATAGTGATGAGCAAAGCAAGACCAAGACCAAGAGGGGGTTGTCTTGGTTTTGGGGCTTGGTCTTGAACCGGGGCTTGGTCTTGGTCTTGCAAACAGAAGGAAGGTCTTGGTCTTGGTCTTGGTCTTGCACCACCCGGTCTTGGTCTTGGTCTTGGTCTTGCTGCAAGAGTCTTGCTGGTCTTGTTTTTTTGGCAGTAAAAATTTTAAAACTAAGTAATATTGAATAATATATTTTTTTTTTAAAACTTAAAAATAAATAAAGATGAAAACTATATTTTCTGCAATAATATTATAAAATATGCCAATTTTTAAACCCCTTTTTCATTATTTGATTAAAAAAAAAAAATATTTTAAATGTAGCGGTTTATTTATTCATGCTTCCTTTTTGCTGAATTTAAACCCCCAAAAAGTTTTTTTACATTTAAGAAAATTTTTGAATTTTTATTTAAATTTTCTTTGAGGAGGCATATAAAATTAAAAGAAATACAAAACTATGTCCTGTGTAAGCAGAATAAAAAAATTTTTAAAATTTTTTCCAGATGTAAAATTTTCGTGAAAATGATTCTAATATGTAAACATTGATTTCTAATTCAAAAAAAAAAGTTATTCAAAAAATCTTTTCAGTTCATTTTTTTCTTTTTATCTTTAAATTAGTCAAACATTTGCCGTAAAAGTTTGTACAAATACTTTATAAACATTCTGCATATACAAGGTGGCTCAATATTGTGACAAAGCTCGATATCTCCAAAACCCCTTTATTATGGTGAAAAACTGAGTATAAAAAAAAATTTTTGAAAAAGAACGTAAAATGTGAAATTTTTTTTCTATTCCACAATTTTCGAAGAATCCACTGCCAAAATATAAGGGGTTTTTTACAAAAAAAAAATTAAAAAAAAAACACTACCCTGTATATTATGCTGTTAAATTTTAAACTGTCATATAGAAACAATGTTAATGTAGATAATTTTTAAATAAGTTTTTGGTTTAGATAAAAAAGACGTCATTATTATTCTTTTTGCATTGTTTTGCCTTTTTTTTCAAAACCGAAAGTGATATTTAAAATCCATTTATATAAACATTATTCCTATATGACATAAAAAAAAAATTTTTTTTTAATTCCCCCTCTTTTACATTTTTTATTTTAGTTTTAAGAAGCAATCTAATGGTGCCACTTCTTTCAGTTGGCCAAAAAAAT
>JAHBCN010023008.1:0-12986 GCA_019359885.1 Listronotus oregonensis | reverse complement strand
AGCCTTTTAAAACCAAAAAAATCTAAAATTTTTCTTTTAAGACAGTTAGGAAAATTTTTTTTTAATAAGTCGTTAATTTTTTTTTAATTTAGCCCAAAACTAACACTTTATTTCAACCAATTATTGTGCCAAATTTGTTTAAAACCGACTGTCCTGTAGTATTAATATTTTTTTTTTCAAATTTGATTCCTTACAAAATACCCTGAGCGAGCGCCCTAAGCCCACCAAATCTGTTAGATTAAAGACCTTTTATTTACCAATTACGCTAAATTTTGTTTAATTTGGTTATAAGGTTTTAATATTATTTTTTATTGTATTTGACCCTAAAATTCAACTTCAATGACCGCAGCAATCTGTTCAGGTCATGGCTGACACTAAGTTAAGGTCTTGTTTTAATCAGTTCCAAAATGTTAAAAAAATGTAAAAAATGTTGGAAAAATATTTTTTCTATTCAATATATTGGGTGTTTCAAATTTAACATTTTCTAATAAAATACTTCTTCTTCTTCTTCTTCTTCTTCTTCTTCTTCTTCTTCCCTGGGAGCCCTCTTGATTAACTACCGGAGGCAGCGCAGCCTTATGGGCATTTTGTGCCTAATCTCCCATTGTCTTTGTGGATGATCCCTGCCTCGCTAGCTCATCCGCTTTTTCGTTGCCTTCCATCCCCGAATGTCCTGGTAAACGCAAGAGAGTTACTCTGTTGCGTTCTCCCGGACTTCCAGTTCTTTGGAATTCACACGTCAGCTTGACGTTACCTGGGGTTTTCTAGTGCGCGGGCTTGATTGTGGACGCTTGGCGCGGTTCTGTGTGCTACCAATAAGCTGAATTCTAGATTTTTAAACTATTTTGTAACACCGTTTTAGCTAAAAGAGCTAGGGATCTCTTAAAGATCCTTAAAAACCACAAAAAAATGCTAGAACACATATATTTTAGGTCAGCTCAAATCGTTAAGCGAAAAACTATTAAGATAAACAAATTAATGGTATGTATAATTTTTTAAATATTATAAATAAGTCCATGGTCCAAATAGGGAATAAAACTCTTTTTTAATCCTAAAAAAGCCTTAAAAGTTGCCTTATTTTTTGTTTTTTAAACATAAAAATGATCCCTTTCTTCCATAATATCGTATACACTCTTCAAAAGTGACACAAATTAAAAAATATAATTTTGCAGTAGAACCAAAAAAATTGTTTATTAACTAACCAAATTTTATAGAGAGCTTTCATCTGCATGTAAATTATTAAAGTAACTTAAACCTAGTTTTATTTTGAAGTCAAAAGATATGTTTCTATTATTTTTTTAATTATGTTAATTTTGCAAAAAAAAACTAATTTACTTGTTTTTGTTATAAGTCAGTATGTAGCAATTGCTTGGAATTTATGTATTTCTGAAGATTAATTAATGGTACATGAAATAAAGGATTTGGACTCGGTATTTTGTCGTCCTACAAGGATTTACCTGAAATTTTCACATTTTTTACATTTTACAATTTAATTACAGAAATCAATAAAGAAAGTAATTTTAAGTAAAAAAATGTGTTACACATTTTTTCGTAAAACTAGTATTTTTTTAGTTATTCGCGATTAAAAGTAACAGTTCCTTGACGAAAAATTGACATTTTTAATGGTTTTTTCGAGAATTACTCTAAAAATATGCATTTTATGAAAAAACTGTAGAAAGCAAAATTGTAGCTTATAAAAAGAAATAAAAAATTTTTGTAATTTCTCTGCCACCAATACTGACCCAGCTAGGCTTCTTAGTGGTTATCAGATGCTAAATTTGAAAGATTCAAAGTGAAATAGTGGTTAGTTGTGGTTAGTTGTGGTACCAATACTGACCCAGCTAGGCTTCTTAGTGGTTATCAGATGCTAAATTTGAAAGATTCAAAGTGAAATAGTGGTAAAACGTTGCATTTTTTGAGGAAAACTTTAGTCTTTTTTAAAGTATATAATAAGACCTTTCTTTTAAAAATTAAGCGGGGCATGATAAAAATAAGGTTGGTCCCTACTTTTTTCTATGAAAAAAATAGTAAAAACGACCCCCTTATTATCCTTATAAATAAAATTGATCTTTATCCTTTTGCGATTTTTTTTATATAAGTATTGGTAATACATCCTAAAAGTTTGACCATTTTAAAATGCTTAATTTTAGAAACAATTGGAGCTTAAAGTGAGAAACGATTTTCCGCAATTTCGTAAAAAAAGCCCTTTTCTTCAAAATAACTCCAAAAATATTGGAGATACGAAAAAAATGCTGAAGTACCGAATTGTACCTTTTTTAGTTACAAAGATTTTCCTTTGCTAAGATTTTCTGTACAATAAATATTTGGCGAGATATGGCCGTTTAAGGCCTCTAGTTACGAGCGAGCAACACCTTATTTGAGCCCTTTAAACTCATCCTATTTTAAAACTAAGGCATCTAAAGGGATTTAATTTACATAGCCTTAAAAACCCTACAAAATAATTTTAAAAATTTCACCAAAAATGATAGCCCACTTCGGAGCATAATAATCTACATAACCGGTATACTTTGCAGTCCTGTGTTTGTATAAATTATATTTTTGTCTATACAGTGTACAATAATTTTTTGTATGTAATTTTACTTATTTTTCCATTTATATTTATTAAATTAGTTTATAAGAATTGCAATGTAGTAAGGGGTGGTTTTTAAGGATTAAAAATTTACAAAATAATGAAATTGGTAATATTTCAGGCAGTAAAATTTTTAAATAATAAATATGTCAAGCTATGAATTTTTTTTGGGGTAAATCTTTTTTTTTTATTAAACTATAAGAGGGGTTGATTTTAAGGGGAAAGCATTCAAAATTTAAAATTAGTAATGATTTTTAGAAAGATTCTTTTAAATTCAAAGTTGCTTTTAAGGGGTTTAAATATTCTTAATTTATTTCAAAGCATAAAAATCATAATTCATCTTAATCCAAACCACTTTTTTTTAAGGTTTAAAATATTTTAAAGTTTTCAAAGTTTTCATTTAAAAACATAGCTCATCTGAATAAAATTTAAAGTAGAGGGTTAGATGACTACTTTAAATGTTTATCAAGTGCGGACAAAATAATGAGGTTTTGCCATTTTTTAAGCTTTGTTTCCCTGACATGTATCATCAAACATTTAATTTGTAAAAGATTTTTCTTGTAAATCTTTATGGAAAGTTATTTAAGGCTATTTAACTTTCTTCAATTCTATAAACTAAACATATATTTTTAAAGTCCGCAACATTGCGGTTATTGATGAACAATTTTCTATCTGCCTATAAAATAAAAAAATTAGGTGAAAATATGATTTCATAACAAAGCACGATATATACATTTTTATCATACTTTTATTGTTTAACTTTTTGTTTTCTTATTTTTACTGTCACTTTAGTTACCAACTTACTAGTAAACACGTAAGCTTACATTTTTGGTAAAAGATTATAATAAGATAGTTATATTAAAAAATATTAAAAGGAGATTGTTGACTTACACTTTTACATTAAATATCACCCTAACAAACGTGAGTTAAGAGCAAGTGTGGTTTCTAAATAAATTAAACTAGACAGGCATTTTAACTACTGTTCTCTTGTGGCACGATACGGTAATGGAGTGTTTGGCTCTTACACTGGGTAAGTGTAAACCGATTGTTAAATTCGTCTAAGAGTCTGTAAATATCTTTGATAGCTTTTAAAAATTTTACAATTATTAAAAGGTAGTCTTGATTAAATACCCTTTTTATCCAGGCGGTACATTTTGAAATTGTTATTAATTTTCAGGTATAAATCATACCAATAAACTAGAAATTGTGAAATCGATTGCAATACATTAAATTTATCTTATATTGTTACTGTTTAAATTATGTAGTATGTAACATACAGACACAAGTTTCCAACAGGCAATATCCGTTTCCGTGTACTCTAGGGGTGTTAAGATCGCACTTAATTGCTTTACAACTAATTTGACCCTTAAGATAACATCAAAACCCGAATTTGGTAGTGCATATTGTCCTGTAGAATATTATCAAAATTAAGAATGTGCTGTGTGTTTTATATTAGGTTTAAAATAGTTAATACTAAATATATTTGCAGTGGTGGAAACTCGATTTTTAAAAATTATTACGCTATTAATGGTTTTGTATCTTAATTCCCTTGGAGAAATGCTAGTACTACTACTAAATGCAAACGAAGAAGGCTTTACCTAAACTTTTTCTGTCAGTTTATTCTATTTATAATTAATAACTTTTATTTTTACAAAGCACACATAAACACAATAACATATCAATTGTTTACTTATTAAAAAAATACTTTAAAAAAATTATTTTAATCTTTGCATGTTGGTTCCTACGCAAAAAATATTTACATATGCTAAAAAACAATAAACCATTTTTATTAATAACTTATAACATTATATTTTAAAAAAATACATAAATATTTATATATAATAAAAAAGTAATAATATATATCGTCAGAGTTGCCAAATAATTTTGCAAGTAATAACATTTTAAGCAATATTTTGCCAATGTTTTTTTACAAAGGTGTTAAAAATTTAATTTTTAACACTATCTAAATGCCTTAAAAATGTTACTTTAAAGTACTAGTGCCTTAAAGTAACATTTTAAAGCACTAGTGTTAAAAGTGAAATGTCAAATTTTGAAAGATGACGTCAACGTTTATTTATTTACTAACGTTAATATTAATTAAACAATTTAAACAACTTAAAAAATAAATTTATTTTACAGTTCTAGCATTTTCTATAGTGGAAGTAAATAAAACAGAAAAAACCGCATTCTCAGTCGACCTTGAGGCACGAACTGCTGCTCTTGTTTTCACTGTAAGTAGCTTTCTGGCAATATAGTTCTTATTTTCCAAGAAATTTTTGATGTATCCCTCCGCAACAGTAAAGAATTTCCACCCCTCATGCTTCTTAATTGTCGTCAAATTTGCTATAGCATCGGCAATTAAACTCGCTAAAGAACGGCGAAAACAATGCCCCGTATAGAGGATGGGATTGGGAAGCTGCAGAAATCTTGCTTTAGCAGCAGGATTTTTCTAAAAAAGTTAATCCCGACGGAATTTCCGGTACATATATCCTTCGCGTATTTTTTGTAAAAGTCTCCCATGTCCTTTATTTGCTGTATAAGAGCTATACTTTCGATAAGAATCCAAATAAATGTTTTTCAACGATAGTGAAATTTTGTGGTACCTTGGTTTTAGTATCTCATATGTGAATCATCAATGAAGTGCCCATATCTTTCAAGTCGTCAAGGGTCAACTGAAAAGCTCCTCCCCGAGACAGGCACCAGAAATTCCCAAAATGGTAACTACTTTCATCAGAAGGTATTCACATCAGGTGCAGAGTTTAAAAACTGGTCAATTTGCGCTTTCCATAGAATATTTAATTTTTTGAGCTAGTATCCCTCTCCTTGACACTTTAAATAAGCAATAAGTTAAAAAATTCTGATATTCACGTCATTGTTTCCGCATAGCATAGCTTTGATCATTGAATAAGTCGACCATAACGATGATGCTTTCCAAATCTTCGCTTTTTCCTCAAAATACGCAAGGAATATATTTTTGGTATATTTTTCAGCAACACCTTTCTCCTTACAACAATTTATAAACTTATTGTAGGTAATATTATATTGTATACGAGATTTCCTGGTGCAGTAAATCCAGCGATGCTCTACTGCGCTTCATATATCTATATATCGATGTAACCAATACTTTATCCTACATTTTTTTCCATTTCAAGTTGATTTTAAG
The DNA here is from genome assembly GCA_019359885.1 of Listronotus oregonensis. NCBI lineage: Eukaryota > Metazoa > Arthropoda > Insecta > Coleoptera > Curculionidae > Listronotus > Listronotus oregonensis. Next base: position 7,233 of record JAHBCN010023008.1, on the reverse strand, counting down.
TAAAAACTAAAACGAGACAAGATGTATCAAATTTAAAGTAAACATGCCGTAACCAACCAGCATCAACAACGGTTGTTAGAATTCATTAATAAATGCCAACCAACTTTAATAATTTTTATATACGATGGTATGTAAAAGTGTATCTTGAAATTTTTAAATAATTTAATTTTTAACTGCATTATGGCCTTTGTAGCTAAATGTTGTATGATATTTGTGTTAAAAGTACGTTTTAAGGAACTCATGTGAGTGGCAGAATTCGCTTCGCTCATTCTGCAAACTTTCAGATTCGTTCCTTAAAATAGTACTTTTAACACTTATATCATAAATAACTATTATTACACAAAATGCCTTTTTTTAAACCAGAATTCCAAAACAAAATTGGTTGCGGGTTGCCTTAAGGAAATATTTTATGTGCGTATGAAAATCTGAGTAAAAGCTGTGTGTCACTTAAAGGAAAAAATATTATTCCTAATAACGTTGCGTTAAATTGAACTTGACTATTTGAAATCATTGTAGTTTTTAGGGAGATTTTTCAAATCCCCTTAGTCTGAACCAGTGGTATGTGTTATAAACAACCTTGCCTGTTCGGATCTGTAAGTCTTACTAGCAACAACATACATATTTAAAGATAAATAAACTTTAAAAACGAAATATGACTTGGTGTATTAGTTAGTATACATTTAGGATGTTTATTCATTAAAAAAATAAAGCGCGCTAATTCACCACATTTGAGAAATAAGCATCTACAAATTTTGTTACTAAAAAAGGCCTTCAAAAATTTTAACGCAGCATATATTTTAGTTAAGGGTTACCCATACGGTTGATTTACTCCTCGGCTAAAATTCCCAGGCTTAAGTCCCGTTTTTCCCGAGTTTTAATCCACTTGCAAATGGCAACTTTTTCTTTAGAGTGCGCTTTTAATGGAGATTTACCCAAGCGTTCTTTATTGATAAACTTGCGCAGGAAAATGCCATTTAAGAACGACCATACAATAATAATATTGTTGGTTAAACCACCATCTAGCATACTTTAATTAAGACATGATTCAATTGCTTAATTAAACTTTGATTAGCTCAATTATTTTTAATAAAGATCGATACAACAACTTTAAATTGCTGACTCGACTATTTCGGTTCACTAATAAGTGTCTTTAGAGTGGTCAAACTAATTATAAAATGCATCAAACCATTTTTAAAATCCTTTAACATTGGTTGTATTGGTCTATTTTCTTTAAGAACCACGAGAAATTCACGACGCATAAATGGATGATGAGTTCCTAAAAGGATCATCGGGACCAAAAGTCAGCAAATATCTATATACAGAAGAAAAGCATAGCAATGATAGAAAATGTATTATTAAATATAAAAAAGAGTGACAAAAAAAATTGTTAAATTTTACCTTTTAAAAATATTATTTTTTAAAAATTCTAAATGTTAAGGGAATACCGACAAAAAATATAAAGCTATTTTTATCAGTACTTGCCTTTTGTAATTCTTAACATATTGTCAAGAATATAAATTATTAGTTTCGATTTATTATAAAAAAACATAATTTTCGATTCATTCCCATAACCAAAGTTCATCAACTCATAGAATATCATGTTCAGAATATCTAGTTAATTGTTTAGGCTAAAATATTCCAAATTAAACAACATTTATCTATTCTGCAATTTAGCGATTTTACGGAGTTCATCAAACTCGGTGGAGCAAGTAAAAATGCAAAATCGCTGACTGGTCGATTGAAAAAAAGGAGGGAATAGAAAAAATTGCCAGGCATTCGGGAAAAAAAGTTATCGATAGTAGTCAGTCAGGGGACAAGAATAAAAAAGAGTGAATCAAAAAATGTTCGGTTGTGTCTCTCCGCCTGCGAATACCCTAGTGTAAGTATATGTATATATAAGTATATCTAGTGTATTAAAAAGATGTCGTCACTCTAAATAACAAATATATGTAACTGTAATGTTGTACTGATGTATAAATAAAATTAAGGACTTGTTTTTTAAAAATATTCACCTTCCATTCTGTTTTATTTTACTCCGACTTAAAAGCTACGATCCCAGTCACACACTGAAATCTAGGGTGTGACAAGTTTGGTGGAGGTGCCGGATAGAATAAAAAATGCCGGGTAGAATAAAAAATGCCGGCCAAATAAAAAATGCCGCGTAACACGGTCTCTATGATTTTTTTTTTTTATTTTATTGTTTTTTAATGTTTAGAGTGGTGACATATTTTTAAAAAAATGTATCTATATTATTTATTAGATTTATACATTTGCATCCATTTTACGCTCACATGTCACAGAAAATTCTTGATATATTTTTTCTTTTTTTTAATTCTTGATATTTTTTTTTGCGGTACTTAATCTCATCTAGGTAGTTACCTACACCTTTTGGTTTAATTTTTATATTTCGTATATATTATTATAGATACATTATATTACTTCGCTCGACTATAAAGGCGTTTCTAAAGCCTTAATAACAATAAGTACGGGGACACGTACCGTAATGAAATATTGAAATTTTGAATATATTAAAGAATAATATATGTTTTGCAATAATTTTAAATTTAAATGATTACGAAATTTAGATAAAAGATGAATTATAGGCGATATAAGTTTGCTAAGATATTCTATATGCGTTTCCCAGCTTAAATTTTAATTTAGATATAATTCGAAAATTTTCATTAAATTACTTAATGTATTTAATTAGTTTGTTTTTAAATATTATTTACACAAATAATGATCCTCGAGGAAAATAACGATAAATAGTGGTATCTTAATGAGCGAAAAAAGGGTAACCAGGAGTCACGTTAAAAAAGGAGAAGATCTAACGATAGAAATTCCAAATTTTGAAAACTTTATCCCAAATCATAGGAGCACTAATATAAATCCTTTTACACCAAGAGCATCTCTTGGCAGGAGTCCTCCTAATAAAAATTAGGAAAAATTTGTTTCTGATATACCGGGTCCTTCTAATAAAACTCCTAACACAACACCACACACAACACCCACGGAAAAAGAAAAATTTGTTTTTGAAATAGGGTTTTCCCAACAAGAAAAACACATACGAAAAGAAACACCCACACAACAAAATTCACACGAAACTGTAGAAACTGAACTAGGTGAAACACCAAAGTCAATCAAAATCAATCAAAAAATATATTTACACAAACAACACCGACACAAGCCTCACATAAATTTACCCAGACAAAACTAACAACAAAGCCACAAAAACCAATAGTCCCTGCATATCAAAATATCAATACTACTAATATGGCAAACACTACGCTAGAAAATGCACTAGCCGAAATTAAAACGCCTACTACCCCAAAATTCATACAACCTCCATACTTTAACCCAAGTTCTGACTCCCCGGTTAATTTTTTGACAAGATACGAACGCACAGCGGTGTGCAACGGATGGACCGATTCATTTAAGATATCATATTTGGGTAATTTCCTCGAGGGTCCAGCTTCATTTTGGTATAATGAATATTCTACAGATCCAAATAATAAAAATAATACCTGGGATAGGATTAAAAAAGATTTTGTTAAGGAGTTTAGTGGTGAACAGCCACTACGAAAATTAAAATTTAGATTAAATTCAAGAAGATATTAAAAGTTACTATTACGAACTTTTAATGTTGGCTCATGAAGTAGACGAGAAAATGCCTTTCGAAACTTTTAGAGAGTTTTTCGAAAATGGCTTGCACTCATCTTTTTATGAGACCTACTATCTTATGAGTACAGGTAACATGAATTATAGCAGCCTTAAAGCTCTAGTATTAAAATTGAGTGAAATTCGGGAAAGGGCTTTAGTAAGGCAGATGACGTCACAAACGTCATTATTATCAATCACCCATGTACAAAAATATGTCAGAGTGTTTAAACACAAACTGGACTCTTAATATACCTCATTTAAACTTAACCTCAACTAGCGCTACCATTAAAAATATCATAGATTCTATACAGTCTGTCCCGACAAATTCCTATAGCTACACTTACGGAATACATAGTGATACGTTATATTTAACCTGGAATATCATACTTTCACTCCTTGTTGCGTATCTTCTGTGCAACTACCATAGGATGGTAGCGGCAGCTTCCATCGTCCCCGGTACGTCCATCGCCCAAGCACCAACTTCTAATATAACTCATGATGTTCTTATAGGCCTCATCTACGCTTGTCTTATAATCTTTATTCTGTACTTAGTCATTCGCTTCATTTATTTTCATTGCTTCCAATCTGAAAATAAAAAGCCGTTGAATCAAAGAAAAAATAGTACATCATATAAAAGTCCTAAGCAGGAATCGCAAAATGAAAGCATTGAATTATCAAATTGGTCTAGAGATAATCATACCCTAAGATATAATATCGAAGCTAAATGCCTCCTATCCCTATCTCCTGGGGAAAAAATACAAACTGAAGTTGAATGTATCGAAATAAAATAAGTCAATAATTTAAATAATTAATAATGTAGGTAATTGTTTTTGAGATGACTATGTATGCCCTAGTTATCTCTTCTTAGCGCTAAGAAAAGAAAAAATGATAAGACAAGTAAAATGATATGAGGATAATAACATATAATATAATAAATATATAGATAAATATGAGATGACATAATAATAACGAAATATGTTTACCCCTTGGGGCCCCTCTAGTGTCTCTTTTATCATTGTTATTTATACCTTAATTAATGTGGTCATTAAAATGATTATAGGGAAAAATATCATTGTAAATTGAAATAACACTAGATTCCAAAATAGTTACACATATAGATGCAGGGGTCATCTACTTAATCTCTTATAACTTAATTAAAATATTTTAAAGAATTACTATTATTTTAATGAAGATTTTAATATGTAGGTAGGAGATAGAGGCATACATCTGGATAGGAAAATGGTTAAAATCCTACAAAAATAGCACTGATAGAAGTGCCAGGTTTTTTTAAAGATGAAACAAGGTTTTTCTTTTATTTCTGATTTTACAAAAATATAAATACATGTTTGCTCTAAGTAATAATATAGTTATAAAAATTGATTTTATCAAATCAGTTATCAATTTACATAATTTAAACATGTCCTATTGTATGGAATCCATGCTTTGATTTCAATTTATCTTATTTTAATTTTCTATAGAAGGGAAATGTCATAAATAAGGCCGTTAAAAGCTTACATAAATAATAACTACTTATCAAATTACTAAGAAAAATTAAAATTTTTCTAGCAAAAAGCATTAGTTAATAATAATAAATATGTTAAAGTAAATACAGACAATAAAAAATTGCATTCACAGTAACTGAAATTTTTATATACTTTCTTAATTCTTATTTTATTTTTTATACTACTTATTATAAACAAAGAATACCTACTGGCTAGCCAAGCCAGCAAGGAATATTCTGTTTTAACATTACTTATCCATAATAATAAAAGTCCTAATACATTTACGAATAATACTTAGCTGAAAAATAGCAACATATACTTACACTTTGTTCTTTTTTGCATGTACTCCCTATGCCAATATTGGAGCCTCCGAAAGTGAACCAAAAGCTGAATAATGGTAAGCTGACACATTGGAACCGATCTAAGGAAACCAGCGAGAGGATAGAATAAGCCTGCCTGCAAGGACCCAACAGCGAAGCTGCCTACTACCTCCAGCCACCCGCTAAAACAAAGAATCAAATTAGTAGTTATCAGAAACCATCACAAAAAACTCACCTAATAAATCGAGCATGGAAGCGGTGTCACATAAGCATATTTACATCCATACTAGTCATAGTAAAACAAACTCGCTATCCAAAGGGAGCCACTCGCGCAAACAACAAGGCGTCTGCGATCGAAACACATGGGACACCGACGATCATCACCTTCTTCTATCACAACACAATCACATTGGTTTGATACCAAAACTTTCACAAACCTAAGGGTGAAATAACGCATGAAAACACGTGCCTTGTAGGAAAATTAGCAAAACTAGCGTTTTTCAATTTCGGGGTTATGTTGTCATTGTCAAACACCATAGACAAGTCAAACACTGGCATCATGCATAAATAGACCTAGGATAGTAGCAACAAGAGCCAGCAAATCTTCAAAGTGAAACAGCCCTACAACGTACAAGAGAAAATTCCGAATCTGATGGTGGCAAATAGGACGAATGAATGGTAGAGTGCAGGACTCCCTCATATCCCCGAACCCACAAAACGTGTTTCTCCGTTATTCAAGCAAGGGTGTAACGCTTTATCATTGAATGGACTGGTCCGTACTGGAAGGTTTATAAACTTTAAATTGGCATCGCTAATGTTTACCTTACTTTTTTTTATAACTGTTTTTTTTTAATTCTTTTTTTTTACATTTTTTTTTTTTATTTCTTTAATTTTTTTCGCTGGGGTCCCCCTTGTCAGCCGGAAATGTCAAGAATATAAATTATTAGTTTCGATTTGTTATAAAAAAAAAAAATTTTCGAAAATTTCCCTAACCAAAGTTCATCAACCGAGAATATCATTTCAGAATATCTAGTTAATTGTTTAGGCTAAAATATTCCAAATTTAACAACATTTATCTATTCGCAATTTAGCGATTTTACGGAGTTCATCAAACTCCGGAGCAATACAAATGCAAAATCCTGACTGGTCGATTGAAAAAAAAGGGGGGGAAAGAAAAAAAATTCGAGGATTGGGAAAAAAGTTATCGATAGTATCAGTCAGGGGACAAGAATAAAAAAAAATGAATCAAAAAATGTTCGGTCGGTTCTCCGCCTGCGAATTATGTAAGTATATGTATATATAAGTATATTTAGTGTATTAAAAAGATGTCGTCACTCTAAATAACAAATATATGTAACTTTTTAAAGTTGTACTGATGTATAAATAAAATTAAGGACTTGTTTTTTAAAAACATTCACCTTCCATTCTGTTTTATTTTACTCCGACTTAAAAGCTACGATCCCAGTCACACACTGAAATCTAGGGTGTCTAGGTAAGTCAAGCAGTGTCACTATACATAATATAAATCTAATAAAACCTAAAGTATACGAAAACTATCTACCATCTGGCATATCTGTTTAACATTAAAGGCCTTTTTATCAAATATATTTTGCCTTTACTTACAACCATTGCAGAAGTCTGTTATAATTTGTAACACTAGGCTGTAAAGGAAACCACGTGGTAGTCGCTCAACCTACTGGATTCCATCGATATGCCGATGGCGCTAAAATTTGGAATATATCCCTTTTATTTTT
>JAHBCN010023007.1:0-12917 GCA_019359885.1 Listronotus oregonensis | reverse complement strand
TTCACCGAAAAAAAAAAAGTTTACTACAACTTGCAAACAAACAATAAAAGTCCAAAAATTTTTGAGGGTTCGGTCTGTGATTTTTTTTTAAAAAGGGAAAAAAAAAACTCTTTTTACTACGCCAAGTTTGGGGGGGGAAATGTTTTTTCCCCTTTTTCTTAGGCTACAATAAAAGGGCAAGATTTAGTGAAATAAAGTAAAATTTTTTTTTTTAAATTTTTGGTGAAAAGTAAGTTAAATGTTAAAAAATCAACATCCTGGGGGGAATTTTTGGAGCTAGTTTTTTTGCACGCACAATTCATTATTTAAAGCCCCTATCGAAGTTACTTTTTTGATGTTTGAGGTATTTCTTAAACTTTTTTCCCCGGGGGTTTTTTTTTAAAAAAAAATTTCCCTTGGAAGTTCTTTTTTTATCTCACAGAGGTAGGTAAAAAAAGGGGTTGTTCAATTTTACGATTCCTATAAAATGGATAATTTAGATATATCGTCCCAAAAAACCTTGGGTTTTTTTAAACACCCCAATCTTTTTTGAGAAAAAAAATTTTCTAAAAAGGTTTTCGACAAAAAAAAACCGCATTCTCCGTTTCACCCTACCTCTGTGAATAAGTAACGTTTTTCCCCAAGGGAAATTTTTTTTTTTAAAAAAAAACCCGGGGGGAAAAAAAACGTTTAAAAATACTCTCAAACATCAAAAAAGTAACTTCGTATAGGTCAGTTAAAAAATCTCCACGCGTGGTGGTATAGAAACCTTTTTTTTTATGAGAAAAAATGTAATAATAATTGCTTTAAATAATGTTAATTTCCCAAAACACTAGCTCAAAAGTTCCATAAGGTGTTATTTTTTAACATTTTTTACTTTGCACACAAAAATTTAAAAAAATTTTTTTTAAAATTTTACTAAGATCTTTCTTCTATTTCCCCTAAAAAAAGGGAATAAACTTCCCCAAAAGTTGGCAAAAAAAGGGTTTTTTTTTTTCCCCCCCAAAAACCCCCCAAAAGGGAAAAAAATTAAATTTTAATATATATATATATATATATATATATATATATATATATATATATATATATATATATATATATATATATATATATATATATATATATATATATATATATATATATATATATATATATATATATATATATATATATATATATATATATATATATATATATATATTTTGTGTGTTTGATTTTTTTTGCGTTTGTCGGGGGGTAGAATTTTCAACTATTAAAATTTATTACATTTACAGGGATCTTATAAATAACATTTTTGGTTTTTTTTTACCTAAAATTTGATTTGTCTTTAAAATTTAAAAAAAGTAGGAATATTAAATTTATTACATATTTATTAAACTTTATTTAAAAAGCCAGGAATAAATGGTGAAATAAATTTTTACCCTGCTTAAAATTATGTTTTTTTAAAAGAAGTGGGTGTTTTTCAACTATTAATAATCTTGATTTCAAATTAAAGAACGCTCCTTTTCCTTTCTAATGGCTGCATGACTGTACTTTAGCATCTTAAAAAGAAAGCCTACTTTTTTTTTCCAATAAGAGCCAGAGAACCTGTCCTTTTAAATTTTTTAGCGAGTTTTAATAAACAACACGAATACCACTTCTATAAATCGAACACAACAAAAAAAAAAATATATTTGCAAAAAAAAAAAGGTCCATCATCTTTTTATTTTTAAAATTTTATATTTCTTACAAAAAAAAAATTAAACCTTTTTAAAAAGCCCCAAAATAAACAAAAAGTAAAACAAACATATTTTCGTTTAAAGCAAAGAAATCGTTGCCTGTTCCATTTTATTAAAGTTCATTCCATCAAGATAGGTATGTTGCGGATATGGAAAACCCGGCCGTATTTTACCCATAACCCAATCACTTGTCAAATGATTTAATCGAACTGAAACAAGGTTAAATATTGTTTTTAAAATCAAACAAGTATTTTAAAACAAAAGGAAAAGCGTAGTAACAGAAATGAATATATGAAGAATGTCCTTAAAAAGGGGTTACCAATAACTTTTTAAAGGTATTTGATTAAACCCAAAGGAAGTATATTTTGTTTTTTTATTTTTTAGAAAAGGATTTTTTTCTTAATAAATTTTATTTAAGTATAATTTTATAAATTTTTTGATCCAAAAAAAAAGGCAATTGATGTTTAGAACAATATTAATTGAAATAAAATAATTTTTTCTTAAAATCCCCAAAAATTTTCCCTTAAATATTGACGTACAATTACAAAAAACCCCTTATAATTAAAAAAAATTACCAACCATGAATTTTATTTCTGAAACATATTTTATATTAATAAAAATTTTTTTTTTTAATTAAATATAAAAATAATATTTTATTTATATAATTTAAAAAATTTATTATTTAATATTTAAATAAATAATAAATATATTTAATAAATATTTTAAAAGGAATTTGTTAGTAACCATCTATTAAAAAAATACAATTCCCCAAAAAGTTTTTAAAAAAAATTTCAAAAAAAAAAAAAAAAAAAAAAAAAAAAAAAAAAAAAAAAAAAAAAAAAAAAAAAAAAAAAAAAAAAAAAAAAAAAAAAAAAAAAAAAAAAAAAAAAAAAAAAAAAAAAAAAAAAAAAAAAAAAAAAAAAAAAAAAAAAAAAAAAAAAAAAAAAAAAAAAAAAAAAAAAAAAAAAAAAAAAAAAAAAAAAAAAAAAAAAAAAAAAAAAAAAAAAAAAAAAATCACCCCCCTAAGTAAAAAAAATCAAAGACATCCTACCGACACCAAAGTACAAAATGTCTTTAAAAAATCAAGGTGTATACGAAATACCCTGCAAACAATGCAACCTTTCTTATATAGGACAAACCAACAGAAAGATTAGCGCCAGGAGAGATGAACATATGAACGCAGTAAAAAAAAACAACTCTTTTTCTAGTACGCACATCATGAACACCCGGGGAAAATCGATTTTCCCAAATAGGATGCTTGCCAGCTGCGATACTTAGCGAAGAAATTGTGAGGGAGTCGGTTAAACTGAAAAGAGACCTGACATATTGAACAACCGTGACGACAGTCAACGTTTGCCAAGTACCTGGAAAATTGCCTTGATAAACAACAGAATTATACCGACCAGAGACAATAGGCAATATAAAAATAGTCCTCACCCATCGTCAACAACTGCCCAAGACGACATAAAACGGCCACATCAAGGATGCAAGTAGCAATAAGCTTCTAATCTTCGACAATGGCAAATTTGGTTTTGCCAAAACGTCAGCAAACAATCTTTTTTGACAACAATACACGAGTCAGCGAAAGAAAAACGTTTACATACTTTACTCGTGAGAATCTACGGTATGGATGTTGTTTTGAGACCAAAAAATAAAAAAATAAATTATAGTTAAAAAGCGTGGTTGCTTTATATCTAATGTTGTAAATTGCACCCCACGTTTTTTTACTATAATTACATTATTAAAAATTATTTCCCACCTTTTGGCCTGGTTTGCTATAAAAGCGGGTTTTTTTTTAATTATATTTTTTTTTACTTATTTTATAATTATTATTAGGAAAAAATTTGGGCAAAAATTAGAGCTTCATTTAATTTTTTAAAAATTTTTTCCAAATAATAAATAATTAAATTATTATTATTAATAAAAAAATTAAAATTTGTAAATCATTTTTTAGTTAAAAACAATAAAACAAATAATATTAAAAAGAAAATAAAAGCGCATTTAAAAAAAATGTTTTTAGTTTAGGATATTAAATGAATATTTAATTTTAAAATGGTAAATATTTTTTTTAGCTGCAAGGATGAAAGAAAGTACATAAATCGAAACCTTCGTTAGATAGAAAAATGGCGGTTTTTAAATTCACAATCTTTTTAGCTTAAATTTATCGTAAATAAATAAAAATAAGGGTTATTTTAATTAAGAAACTTTATCTCAAGTTTGGATTTTATGCCAAATCATAATTGGCGCTTTACCTGTAAAGCTCTTGCATTTCGGGAATAATTTCGCAAAATGCTTCTTAAATTAAATATCATTCCCGATAAAGTCTAGTTTAATCGGATCAATTTACTTATTAATACAGTAAAGACACTTATTAAAATATTTGTGATTGTTCGAAGTAGTTTTATACCTCGGAGTTTAATTAGTCCCAGCAATACACTTATGGTACTAGTTCATTTTGGAAGGCTAAAAAATACACAAATTTTCAATTTTTTTTTCAGCTGTTTAAATAAATGAGAAAATCATTTTTTTTTAATATTTTATGTTTTAAAGATACAAGTTTTTTTTTTTCATTTTTTTTAAAATAGATCGTTCCCCCTGTGCCCAACTATAAAAAAAAACATATTTTCTGACCACAAAACATTCTTTTAACAAGTTTTGATTGTGTGCAATTATAAAATCGCTTCCCTCCTGCTACAAAATTACATTGCTACCTAAATTTACAGAATTAAAATATAAACTGGGTCACTTGTTGGCATCAAATGCACTCCTACAACTTGGCTAATCGGTACAACAAATCCTAATATATGAAGCAAAGTTTGATTTCGCCTGCCTGATCACAAAAGTATTTTTGCCAAAATAATACAATAATTACTGGTAAATATTGCCCAAACAAAACTATTTAATTTAGAATTTACAATAATTTTACATTAGACACTAATTTTCGTTCCTGATTTGCAATTCTTATGGTTTCCTTAACATTTGTTAGCTATATTTAGTATAAATTTTGTTTAAAGTTTATAGTTTATTATATTTTATGTTTATTTGGATTTGTTTGTAATAAAAGTCGTCACAAAAGTCCAAGTTTAAAAAAAACTTATTAGACATATTGTGACAAAAATCATGTAACTTTTACAAGAAGGATTTATTTAAAAAATAAACTATAACTGGACCCCATTCAAGAATAATAAAGTGGCGTAAGCATTACTGTTGACAGCAAATTATAAATTTAGTGCACCAAAAGTAGATTTGTTAAGTACAAGTCTGCTATTAGCTGAAGATATGTGGGTGGTTTATTTTAATATTAAAAAATATTTTAAATTGTATGTTCTGCACCAATGCGTTTTAAAACAACGTAGGTCTCGTCTGGATGACATTACCCAGACGTTAATGGGGGGTTATTTAAAGGTAATATCTAAGTAAGGTAGTAATCTGTGCAACTTCCGTGGAGGCACTGCCGCGTTATCTAAAGGTGCCGAAAAATGCAATATCTGCATATTCCGGTACATGGCCAACATTGATGCCACTGTGGAAAGTGGATTAACACCTAAAAACCCTGCATCCACGGTATATAACATTTACTTTCCTAAAATTGTGGAGTGATTACAGTAACAAAATATGTACTAATTATCCATTAAATTGTGTAATCATTTGGGAGAGGTATATACACTTTTAAATTGCAATAAAAACGGACAATAAGTGGGCGCCAAAAGTGTACAAATTGTGCAATATAAAGCTCCAAAATAATTACATAAGTTTAAGGAGAATAAGTTCACATTTTGATACTGTAAATTTTGCACATTTTAAAGAGCGAAGGCTTCATACAAGCCTTTATGGGCTGTCAACAAAATAAAAACAAACACAAATTATTATAAAAAATGATTCAGAATATATTCCCTTAAGAATTTGGGGATATAGTCGATATTAATGATTTAAATATCTAAAAACCCGGTAGCCACAGCACCTAGTATTTTTTATACAACCCCTTGTGGAATATCATAATGATGAAAAAAATAATTAAAGTAAAATAAGTACCTATACAAATTTTAAACCACCCCATATGGGCTAAATATAGATACTTAAAATATTTTTTAAAATAAATTTTTCCATCTAAAAGCTTTAAAACTTTGAAAAAATATTTTAAAACTTAACAACAGATATATTTTCTTTTTTATTTGTGCACCAGTTTTTTAAGTTATCATTATTTTATAGATTTCCGTGTAATTTTCCTGCTATAACTACTTTAAAAATTAGGATAATTAGATTTTATATACAAACTTTTATCGAATAAAATTATTAAATAACAGAGAAAAGTACATAAAAAAAACTTTATCTTTCCTGTATTTTAAATTGGTTTATTGCCTGTGGCAGATAAAACAGTGGATGTGGTATCTCTTTTGTTTGTTTTGTTTCCTTCGTGTGCTTTTTGTTCTTGGTGTAACGTGGGTAATTATCGGCCAGTGCGATTGTAAATTTAGGTGGACAAATTTCGAAAAATGTTTTGTAGGTGTAATTGGACCCGTTATCTTTTATAAAAGCGTATTTTGTTGTTTTTTTTTGTATTTAAACGTGTTTTTTATTTTTCTTTTTTGTGTAAAACGTAAAAAAAGTTTTATATGGAATTAAAAATATGTTCAAGTAAATCTATGCGCATTTAAGTTGCCTTTTTTTCTAATTTCTGTTTAATGCATGTATATTTATACACTGTATGTATTCCAAAATTACACCCTCCAATAAAGAGGTTGGTCAATCTTATTTTGTCCCTAGCAGCTCTCAAAAGAGTAGCACAAAATGTACCTTTCATGCATCCCTTCACAGTACAACTGGACAAGCTTTAACCTTCTTACATTGTTCGTGCTTGAATTCCCAGAGTGTCTAAACTGCGAAACCTACTTTTTGTAAAGATCTTTAGGTCGTGTGTCCATATACTTAAATTAAGACACCAACGGTATGTTAGCACATAGGTTTCGGAGACTGATTAAAAAAAAACAAAATAAAGAACTAGGTTAAGCCTCATATCGTCGGTCTCCTGACGTAATGGCGTATCTAAAAAAGTATTAAATAGGCGTTTTTCATGATTTTTTTTATTAGCTTATTGCAAAGCCACATGAAAATAAAGGCCAAAAATATTTTTTTCCGATTTTTTTGGCCTCCGGAAACGCCTTAAAAATCAATTTTAAGTTTGAATTTTGTAGGCCCGTAACGTCACGGCCCTAAATTTTCTATTGGTGGAATTTCTGCTTTGTTGTCAGCTTTTTGTTATTCGATACGCCTGTCATAAAATATCGATATGCGCAACATCTACAAAGTTGGCGTTTCCTGTCAATTGTCATATTGTCAATGTCAACCTGTATAACCTGTAACCTCTAATATGTATTAATAATTTCTAATTTGTAAATAGTGTGTATTCTTTCCAAATATTCCAATTTATTACTATAGTTATTATTATCGCCAAACTTTCCTTGATATGAACCCTTTTTACGAGTAAATTTCCGTTATTTTATTCAAAATGAAAAAAAGTGTATTGTTATTATTTGCGAAACCAGAAGCCGGCCGAGTTTAGGATCTTCAAAAATATTCTTTTCTCTTCCAAAACAAGACGATAGGAGAAAAGCCTGGTGTGCTGCTGTAGGTATTGAGAAAATGCCCAAAGGACATGCCTATTATTGTTGTGAAAACCATTTTATGTAAGTTTTTATGTTTTATTCCAATTGAAACTATTTAGGTAGTCTGGCTGTGTTTTAGTGTAAAGTCTAAAAAGCATTTCGCATTTTAGCATTTCGTTAAAATCGATACCATTGTCGATATCGATAGTTCCTAAACAGACTTGGCATCCATGTTGAATTTGATTGGTTAGGGGAGTGGCGGGCTATTTAAATTACAATGATAATTAAACCTTAAATAGAAAAGTAAGGGGTTTGTATTTTTCCGTGTTATTTAGCAGGTTTTGCTTAATTGTGTTTCTACTTTTAATTTTTACACACAACATTATCAATATCAATTGAGTGAAAATACCCTATTGTCTTACTATTCAGGCAATTTTCTTCAAATTTAAGTGGTGATTGTTGGTTAGAAAAGTAAAATATTTGGCATAGTAAACACTTTAATTTACCTTTGGCGTGTGTTGTTAGGGCTTATTTTAGATATTTCTTTCATTAGATTAAGAATTAGCATCCTCAAAAACCCCTTAATTTGTATTTTTAAAATCACTTATCACTTTTTTTAATGAGTCCTTTATTTGTAACTATGGTATTAAAATTATAAATTAGATTGGAGAGCAACTTTCTAACACGCTTGCCTAATAAAATGCAGAGTTCCTGCCTATTACGAGGCCAAGTAGCTTACACTTCATTTTTTAAGTGCTCCCGCAGAAAAAAGTCACAAGAGATAATATCCGGCGATCTTGGATGCCATGGTTCTAAAGGAGTATTTCTACATATCCATTTTATCAGGAAATTTACATTTAAAAAGTTCCTAACTATCAGAGAATTATATCTTGAGAAAATCATAAAAATAATTTTGGAAATTTTGTTTCCAGGTATGGGAAATGCCGTCACCCACAACTTTTACCATTCTTGATTTTCCTTAAAGAAGAGCCGTTGCCCTATTTATGTACCCACTTTTACAAGGAAACTTTCTCCCTTTTTCTTAGACGAGCTGTAGGGGCCTTGTCGCTTTTTTATATGTATTTTAAAGACCTTTTCTTTAAGAATATTTTTTTTTTCTAGCGGCTCCCAATAGAGTCATAGAGTGACATCACTTTCACTTATTCCTTTACAGTTCAAGTAAATAAGATTTCACATCTCTAAAATATCCAAGCGGTGGAACCTTTAGACTGTACAGGTTTTTCTTTCCAACCAAACTTTCAAATTCTTTAGTCTAGTGTTAATAAAATGCCTTTAACTTTTCGTAGAATACCCACGGTACCTTAGTACTATGACTTTAAGCCTTTGTAGACAGTTCATAATTAATTAGTCAAGATGCATATTAAAATTATGATTTATTTTTAAGGGCAATTTAAAAAAAAGTAAATATATTCACAACCAATTTACCCTTGCTATTACCTAAACGCATTTTGCAAATCTAACTGATAGAGTCATGATTAATCACTTTATGATCATTATATTTTTACAATATTTTTTAAAAAATATATAATATGATGTCTTAAATATATCTTACGACACATCAAACAATTTGTTGCCTCCCAAAATCCATATACGTAATCTAATACACGTTAAAAGAAAAACCATTAGTCAATTTTCAGCTAACAAGATACAAAACATAAAGGCAGTTGCTTTTTTATTTTTAGATATTTGATACCCAAGTTTAAATACACAAGGTGTATGTTTCTAATAAGGTGTGTTTGTTTGTTGAGCCTCGATTATCATGTAGTCTCGTAGATATCTATGTTTACACCTGTCTTTTTTAACACGTACAATTAGGTTGTTATTTTTGTGACCAATAAAAAAATTTATGATTTGTAAACGTTTGTTATAGACTAAGGGCTCGTGAAACCTCCGAGTATGATTTAAAATTTTATTCTGTAGAGTTAAAATAATTATATATATATATATATATATATATATATATATATATATATATATATATATATATATATATATATATATATATATATATATATATATATATATATATATATATATATATATATATATATATATATATATATATATATATATATATATATATATATATAATACATGCAGGGCCGAGGCCTGCCAGGTTGTGTTTACCATACTTAGTATGATATGACTCTTCCCTAAAGGATAGGTGACGTATCAAAATAAGTTTTGTAATTAAACATATTTATCAAACATGCTGTCAAATAAGATAAATTATAAATACTGGTAACTATGCTTTTTACAAGATCATACGATATATCACGCCACTTTCTCTTCGTAGCTGTTTATTACAATTATGTTTGTTATTGAAATATTAAAGTAAATACACTTGTTTGAACATTAATGATTTATTGAATTTGTTGTTTAAATAACTGAAATAGAGGTTTATATTTGTTAAAACAAAAAATATATTTATTTGGAATTAAATTGTCATAAAATTAGACGATTTAAAAGTAAGCTTTATAAAACGTTATATGGTTTAAGTAAATAATTTCGTTAATTTTTGTTTTCTTAGAATATTTCTAAATTTTGAAGCACCAATAATTCTTATAGATCAGAATACCAATTCTGATAACAAAAACTTTAAACATTAAGTTTATAAACACGCCTTTATGAACAGAAAAACGTAACTATGGTAACTTTTAAAATGTGCTACTTTTTACTGTTATTAACTCAATGAAAAGGAAAATGGCATTTTGTTTTTATCATTGCACCCAAGTTAGTTTTTTTTTCTAATTGAGTATATTTAATTATTTTTTTTTATATATTGTTTTTTTTTTCTTCTAACCTTTTATTTTATTTTTTTCTTATTTATTAAGGTGTATCGTATATATTTATATTTTTTTTGGTTGAGTTTACTGATGTACACGCATACATGTAAATATTTTATTTTTTTTTAATTAGTATGATTTTTCCGGGTCTATCAGTTTGCTTGATTATCAGGTCAAGTAAAAGATCAACCCATACAAAAGTATGCGATGAACTTCGCTATTTCAACGGCTGCATAAGAATTTTATCTTTTTTTTGTATTTTCTTTAGTAAGCTTTTTGTATCCTTTGAATAAATATTTAATTATAGTTATTAATATTATTACTATTATAAAAAAAACATATAAAGATAAATTATAAAATAAATTAAATGATTTAATAAATTAAAAATACATTTGTAAAATTTGTACCAGTATTTTGATGTAATGCAAGATAATTTAAATATTTGATAATTAAAAAAATATTTTACTTACATTTTTCGCATTTTTTGTAAATATATTTCCTTAAAATATATGATTGTTTATATAACAACTTATCAGTCTTAAATATTTTGTATAATTACTTTGCTAAACGCAACAAAAGATAATAATAAACTCTATTTTACTAAAACAATAAATTCATAAATACAAAAAAATATATTTTTCTTTTCAAATATCTTGTAAGAGAAAGAGAAATTTTGTTAAAAACGCAAAAAAAAATCTCAATTTTTTTTTCATTTTGGTAAGACATCCGTAGCACATACTGTATTGTACACTGTCATATCTTTAACAATGGCATGCACTATTTTAATTTGATACTTGCAGCACAATATTATTGTATAAGACACTTTCTATTAAAATTTATAATTTAAAAAGTAAATGGAAAAGATTCCTATAGTTCTGTAAGAAAAAGACACAAAAAATTTCTTTCACCAAAAATGTGTTTCCGATTTTACAAAGACTCCCCCAGCGACATTACTTTGTAGTCGGTCGTTTCGTTTACAATCGCATCTATAAAAGCCTTTGCTCATCTTTGGAGTTAACTTGACCAGGCGATCCCTGTATTATCTTGGGCGTATATTTCAGAAAGACTATATAACGATAGGAAATTGAGTCCCTACCACTTCGGTTTGATTCGACGGAATAAAAAGAAAAATGCTTACCCAATAAAAAAATATAATAATCCTAATAGAATTATGTGTTAAGGTAAAAAGTAAGGTCCTGTCAAAAAAAAATTTGTTTAAATATAAAAATATATTTTCGTATTTTTGTTCATAAAATCAAATTAGATTTAAAAGCCTCTTTTACATACTAAATAAATGTACATAAATTTTGAAAAGATGTTTGTCGTAGTATTAAAAATTTCTTATATTTAAACATGCTTGTTTTCGCAAACAATAAAATAGTGAAAAAACCTATTTGGAATGGTTGTTCCTATAGTTTAAACGAATTTGTTTAAAGTGTCAAAATAACCAAAAACTTAATATTAATAACCAATATTAAAATAAAAAAAACAATATATCATATATTTTTTAAAATTAGTATGCAGTGGGTTACAATTTTAAACCTTTATAATGGGATCTCGCCTATTCGAAAAAAAAGAAGGTTAAGGCTTTTAAAGGGTTTAAATTATCAAATTAAACACCAAAGCCAACATATTGGGCTTTATTATTTTTGAAAGTTCAAAAAGCTTAAATTTTACAATTTTTTTTTATATAAATTTTTCATATTTTTATAAAAGATAACCAAAACTATATGGTCACGCAGATTTAAAAGCATTAACATTTTTTTTTTTGATCTTTCGTAAAGGCTAAAGCAAGCTTTGTTTTAATATTTATTCAAACTTTTTGCTTAAAGTTTAATTACAAACTTATCTTATGGCATAATGAGTTTTTTTAAAATTTTAAAAATGAAATAAAATTAGCATTAATAATTAAAAATGTTTTTATACAAATGTATGTGCTTCATTAAGTAATGTTTTGATACCATTTTATTACACAGATGAAAATAATTGGGTTTATCGATAAAATTTATTAAGTGTGAAACGATATTGCCTTAAAACACGAATCGTATTTGTATTTAATAAATTAAACAATGGTATTTTTCCTTTTTTAAAATTTTTTTTTATAAAAAACAACGTACTTTTAAAACGTAAGTAGTAAAAAAAAATTTTCTTTATATAAATAAAAACTTAACATAAATTTAATATATATATATATATATATATATATATATATATATATATATATATATATATATATTTTATATATATATATATGTTAATTTTTTTTTATATAAAATAAAATGTTCTTTTAAAATACAAAAGTAAAAAAAGAAACTTCGGTTACTATTTTTTTAGTTAGTACTAATAATCTTTTAAATTTGAACTGTTATTTATTTTTATTGACCTTGCACATTTTAGAGTTTAGGCTAATTTTTTAAAAAATTTTTAAAATTTTTCAACAACCTGATCGTCTAAAAGCCACCTAAACGATCACAATCCCAAAATTTTGACACCAACAATACGTTTGGTTGATGTTGGAAGGTTGGGGGGGGGAGGAGGAAAATAGATAAAGTTTGGGGTATGTTGAGCAAGTCTAGTGACTGTGTAAATGACCCGTAAGTTCAACTACTTTAAATAATCGTCAAGTGCAGCCTCTGCACTTTTGGGGATGATTTTGAAGATGTTGGGAGGTTACCAGATATGTGCCCATTGAGACTTTTAATTAACGTGTTAAGAAATATCAATTTGCAAAGTAGTAAAAAAAGGGCAAAACCCATTTTCAATGGATTATGGATTTCTTGGTACCCAGTTTAATATAAGTGTCGATTTTT